>CM071568.1:158265777-158313277 GCA_036426205.1 Ascaphus truei | reverse complement strand
GGAGACTCCTGGCGGCTCCCGTGCAGGGCGCCGCCATCTTGCACGAAGTTTGCGCATGTGCAGTTGGAGCTCCTGCGGCCCGTACCTGTTGCGCATGCGTGAGGACAAGCACGCAAAGGACTAGCCTGCCAGGGAAGGCTCTTGAAAGGGACTACAAGTCCCATGAGCCTCAGGAACGCCCCACATGATGCCAGGGAGCCAATAGGGCTGCAGTATCTCCCTGCTCTCAGGGATTGATACATTTTCGCGCACAAAGTCACGCTAGTCAGGACCAGGAAGAGCTAGGGGTAGGTGAGTGCAGGGGTCTGTGACCCACGGCATTAGGCCAGCAGCCCCCTCGGCCCCAGTGAGGTCCTGAGTTACCCATATAGTTTGTTGTACTGCAGGGACAGGCCCTAGGTTAGGGACCCTGCCCCATTAGTATATACAGTACTAGTCAGGGACACAGCAGACGCTGCGCTTCCTACCAAGAGGTTTGGGATCAGGCCTACTCCGCAGAGAGAGCGGAACTGTATCCAGGGACTGCATGACCGATCACCATGCGGATGAGCCCAGACGTCCTCCAGGAGGTCGTCAGATCCTTTTTGAAGATCCTTTGAACGCCCAGGTGCCATCGCACTGGGCAGGTATTGTTACGCACGTGCACCACCTACAGAGTACTCACACATAGTGGCAGCGCTGACCATGGGACAAGGGTTATACTGTGGACACGGTGTGGGGGTACACGGTGGTGGGCAAAGGGGTGTACACTAATAAGTCGGAGTGAATGACATTGGGACTTATAGAGTATAAGATATATATGTACAGTAAAGTTCGTTATTGCTTTATCATACCAAAAGTGTGTTATTGGATTGTGTCCTGTGAGGGCCCCTTCCCATTCTGTCGGGATCCCTCTCAGGTGGAGGCGTTGCACAACGAGATTACAAATATATATATGTACCCCAGGCTCCCCGAGCCGAGCCTTAGGCTCCTGAGAGCCACACAGGTAATATACAGCATCAGTAGCGTCTGTGTTCACAGGGAATACCCGTTACATTTGGAGGTGCTGCTGAGTGTAGACCTGGGTTGCCCTGCTCAAAATTAAAGCTGTGCGTCATAAAAGATCAGCAACATGTTAACTTCCTCACGTCAGGAGGTCCATGCTTGGGCCTTCAAGGTCTAGGAACCACACAGTTACGTAGTAGCAGTAGGGAATGTCCCCGCGTTAGTAGCGGAAAGTGACATCCGGGACTCCCTGAGGAAGCTCCTGGGCCTAGATAAAGTAAGGTACCGGGGCAGAGAGTTCTACTCTACTTTCCATTGGAGCACCATACTATTCACTGTGGGGTGAACCTCCAACTAACGAACGAAAGCTCAGTAATGGGGATGACCATGCCGCAATTTGTAGAGGCCATTACCATGGCATCCCAGTCACAAAACTACAATAAACTCAAAGCCTTCTCTGGAGTACTTCCGACACCCCAGGGGGAAGAAGGGATAGACTCTTGGAAGGAGAATACATTAAAAGTAGTGGAGGAATGGTCATGCACTGATGCAGTGAAAAGACAGCGCATCATGAAATGTCTTAGGCCACCAGCTTCTACCATCGTAGTCATCCACTGGGAACAACACCCAGATTTGACGCCGCTGGAAATGGTGGCATTTCTGCTGGAAGCATACAGGTTGGCGGAAGATGAAGGAGCAACCTGGACGAGGTACTATAATCTCTACCAGAAAGAGGGGGAAGATTGATCAGCATTCATACACCGCATTCAACTGGTCTTAGGGACCCTACTCAATCGTAAGTTGATCCCCGCCTCTGGGATGGATGAGGCACTTCATAAACAGTATCTGCGGGGATCAAGCCCAACTCACCCCATAGGCAATGTGATCAGCAGCAAACTGATGGAAGGGAGTCCTCCTACATTCACTGGATTGTTGCGCCAGGTGAAGGTCCATGAAGTACATGCCATGTTACACTCTCCTGCGAAACCCATGGGGTCATCTATATCGAAGGGCAAGGGGCCAATTGAGAAGGAGGAATCTGCCGCCCCATCCAAGGGGTATAAGCCCAAGGCCTCAGGAAGGGCATCTCCCACGTACAAGGTTTGGCCTGAACGCAGTGAGGTCATTTGCTATAACTGCGGTAAGAAGGGCCACTTCTCCAGTGACTGTCCAGAGAGGGAAGACCACCCAGAAAAAAAAAACCCCAATAGAAGAAATTCAGCCCAGTCAATGGTCTGTCACGTACAGACGGCAGAGTCTGACACAGGAACCCCTCCTGGGTCCGATGAGGCCCCTCCTGATCCCAGCCCCAGTGATGACGCCTCACCATGGGATGCTTACAGTCAGGTAGGCCCATCTGCCATCGTGCGTGTTGTACTAGAAGGGATCTATGCCTCTGCCATTCTGGACACCGGGTCCCAAGTGACCATAATATACCGAAAATTCTATGACCAGCACCTCAAACACTGCCCCTTGCGGTCGGCGGAACATATGAAGTATGAAGGTGAGGGGGTTAATTAATGAAGATTACCCCATTGATGGAATTGTAAGGGTTTAACTGGAGATACTCCAACTGAACACCAGCAAGAAACACCCCATGCATGTGGAAGCAATGGTATGTCCTGAGCCTCAAGAACAGTGAAAGTATCCGATCATCTTGGGAACGAATACTGATATAGTGCGAGCTGTAATCAGAGCATACTTGAAAGAAACCAACGAGTTACTGATGGCCAATCCACTCCTCGACCCCGTCCTATGAGAGGAGTGCAACAGGGTATATGTCTTAGAGCGTCACGGGGACCTCTACAACCGTCAAGCCGGACTGACGACAATTTTACCAGGGGGAGTGCAATGTATGGCCGTCTGGTGCGGCTATCCCGATCAAGATGAGACCGGCCATCTTTTCTCTCTGGAGAGTACCTCTGAGGAAGACATTCAGAGAGGGTATAGGGTGAGAGAATGGACGACTAAAATTCCTCTACGAACCTATGTATATGTTCAGAACATCTCCCCATTCCCGATGGACCTTGATGCAGGCCGAAGTTTGGGCCGCATATATCCAGTCAGCCCTATGGAAATAGTGACACAGGTGAACGCCGCTGCAGTGGGTGAGCAGTTAGTCACCTGGACTTCAACTTCGGTGATTCGATGCTGCCAACTAAGTGGAAAGGTCGATTGACAGCCAAGTTGAATGAACGACGGACTGTGTTTTCCACAAGTGAGATGGATGTGGGTTGCAGTCGCAGCGCCCAACACACCATTAGATTGAGTGACGCCACTCCATTCCCGTGAACGCTCTTGTCGCATCGCCCCCAGAAATGTGGACAATGTAAGGAACGTCCAGAAAAATGGAGACCGCTGGGATTTTGACAGCGTCTCTGAGTCCTTACGCCTCACCCATAGTAGTGGTAAGGAAGAAGAATGGATCCGTAAGACTGTGTGTCGATTATCAAACCCTGAACAATCGTACGGTACCCGACCAATACAACCTTCCTCGCATTGAAGAGATTCTGAATGCGCTAACCGAGAACCAATGGTTCAGTGTTCTAGACTTACGATCTGGGTATTATCAGGTACCTATGAATTCAGAGGACCAGGAAAAGACAGCCTTCGTCTGCCCTCTGGGTTTCTACCAATTTACACGTATGCCCCAAGGCACATGTGTGGTCCCTGCTACCATACAGCGACTGATGAAGAAAACTATCGGAGACATGAACCCTCGGGAGAGTCTAATCTACCTGGACGACATCATTGTCTTCGGAAAGACTCTGGAGGAGCATGAGGAGCGGCTGCTTAAGGTGATAGACCGTCTTGGTAAAGAAGGGCTGAAGTTGTCGCTCGACAAGTGTAGTTTCTGTCACACTTCGGTGACTTACGTGGAACACATCGTGTCTGCCCAAGGAATTGCCACGATCCGGCCAAAGTAGAAGCGGTGGTGAACTGGCCTCATCCTGAGAATGTCACGGAGCTTCGATCATTCCTGGGTTTCTGTGGATATTACCGTCGCTTTGTGGAGGTGTACTCCAGTCGAGCTAAACCCCTCAACAATCTTTTGAAGATATATCCCGAAGATACGGGACGAAATGCTACTTCGGCCCATCAACTGTTCGGCGATAAGTTGCCGTCCGAATGTGAACGGGCTTTCCTGAATTTGAAGAAAAGTCTGATGGAAGCCCAGGTGCTTGCATACGCTGATCCAGAACAACCCTACGTTCTGCACGTGGATGCCACTCTCAATGGACTGGGCGCAGTCTTACATCAGAAGCACCCCGAGGGTCTTTGGCCCGTAGCCTACGTCAGCCACAGCCTGACACCCAGAGAACAAAAGTACCCCGTACACAAGTTAGAGTTTCTGGCTCTCAAATGGGCAATCACGGAAAAACTCCACGATTATATTTATGGTGTTACGTTTGAGGTAAGGACGGACAACAATCCCCTCACGTACATTCATACCTATGCTAAATTGGATGCATCAGGTCACCGATGGCTGGCAGCCCTATACAATTAGAAATTCTCTCTGAAGTATAAGCCGGGGCCTTTGAACATCGGAACTGATGCCTTATCCCGATGACCAGGACTAAGTGCCACTCCAGATGATGATGAGTGGGAAGAAATCTCGGGACCAGGGATGCGAGCTATGTGTAGCACCGCCGCCATCATCAACGATCAAGTGGCCTTTTCAGAACTATGGGTTGCAGACTCCTTAGGATGCCTGTCGCAGGCTATCCCAGCCGCCTACTGCGATCCAAAGGGGATGAATATAACTCATGACAAGGTAATACGATGGAAAGACCTGGTGGACTACCAAGTGAGAGATCCGGTAATCAGCATCATTCGGCAAGCTGTTCAAATAAAGAATCCAGCTCTACTGTCTTATCATAAATAGTGAAAAGTTTAGACTTTATTTATAAAACACCTTGATAAGGAGCGGCTCAGTGAGTAAAGACACTGACTGGCACTGAGTTTGATGCAGGAGAACTGGTTCAATTCCCGGTGTCAGCTCCTTGTGACCTTGGGCAAGTCACTTTATCTCCCTGTGCCTCAAGCACTAAAATATAGATTGTAAGCACCACGGGGCAGGGACAGTGTCTTCAAAAATGTCTCTGTAAAGCGCTACATAAAACTAGGAGCACTATACAAGAACAAACAATTATTATTAATATTATTATAAAGTGTGTCCTACACAAAACGCGTAAGTGCGTTTGTCTGCCTTTTTGTGAGCTGTACAAATAATTCCTTATATCTAGAGTTGCCCAGGATCCTGACATTTTTGTGTGAATATTGGCTGTGCTCTGCTTTTCTCTGTTTATAAAAGCTAATTTTTACTTTTAAAAAGACAATAAAGTGCTTTTAAAATAAAATGGATGAGTAAATATTAAAGTAAATATATAAAACCAAAAAAGACCTACTGAAACATGCCTAAAGATGAATCAACAAATATATTTTATTAGCATTACTAAACAAACACCATACATATTCAAATTAACTTTAACATTTCCCAACTGTTACTATATTACAGAGGTAAACACATGCAACTTAATTTCACAAATATTAACATGGACTCTAGATGGAGCAATTTAATAACGTTTGAATCTTGTATTCTTTCCCAACAGCTTCAACGATTCTGATGTATTAGCTAATATTGAGCATGATAAGAGACATAATTGGACATTCAGTCATGACCGTCTTACCACAACCACGTTCCTACCGGTGTTTAGCTGCAGAGAGACCCTCCGCAGCAGCCGCTCCACCACTGGACCCTCCGCCGTCGGTTACTTCTACAATAAGTTAAGTTTCATGGAAGGGGGTTAACTTTAGGGGTTTTAGCTGGTTAGCGTAAGGGGTAGCATTAAAATGATTAAGATTAGGGGGGTTAAGATTAGGGGGGTTTAGGGCAAGGTTAGGGATTTACTTTAGTGGTGAAGCGAACAGTGACTGAGTGTCTCTGCGGCAAAGTCACTTACAGTGAAACGTCGGTGGCGATTGTATGGTGGCAAAATGGCCATGAACAAACGTCCTAAACTGGGTAAGAGAGATACTAGACATCCTGGTTTCATTTAATATACTCAACAAACAAACTGTGTGCCACAACAGAACTTTAATTTATCAAATAGGTATGTACTTTTTACATTCTCAAGAAAAAAATTGATTAGAGAGCATTGATAAGAATACTCTGTGTAGATAAAAACTGCACAATGTTGATATGACAGTAGTTATTATACTTAATTTATGGGTGAAATCTAGGAAGTATATTAGCACAGAGTTAGTACCTCTAGGTCCTCATAAAATAAAGAGAGGCTGATAAGAACATCCTTGGACATAAAATAAAAATACTTTGCCCTTTTCTTCATTTCTTGATTCTGCCATGTAGAAGAAAAACAATTCCCTTCCTTCCACCTTCTCATGTACAGTACTCCTCTTACATACGATGGGCTTCCCTCCTAAATACAGCTCAGTTAGCATAGACAAGATGGGAATGCAAAGGGCCAAAACAGTTATTAAGGTCAGTTCATCTAAATCAGTGGTTACCGACCTTTTCTACATTGTGCATCTCCTGCAAGAAAATATTTGTTCTGCGAACCTCTTGACACATGTTATTGCCTTCTTATCAAACTATTGTTAACACAACTTTTTGACTGATCCCAGGCAGTATAGTGTACTGAGCTCAAGGGGGAACACATGCTTAATAATGCCCCAAACTGTATCTCAACATGAGCAGTCAGAATGGGTGGTATAACTGTCAAATACTGCTGCAGTTTCCATAGTCACACCCCACAATGCCTTGCTGCTGTGTGTGCAAAGCATTGTGGGGTGCAAGTTTGGAGTCTCCTGCTGTAATGGACAGCTACAATATATCACCCATGCTAAGGTGAAGTTTCGGACCTTACTAAGTGCACAGTCCCCACACGGGCACAGGAACCCACTATACAGTGACACATTTATGGCTTAAGGAGAAAAATACTTACCTTTTGAATCAAAAGGTGCTTGAATATAGACAAAATCCCATATTTAATTTCTATAATAGTTTGAGGTATGCTATCTTCACTGCTGTGTTTGAATAATTAAAATACATGTGTCGATATCAAACTTGATTTGATTAATGCTAGGTAGTAAAGTCAAACCGCGCTCTTGCTTCCTAACAGGATCTTGAAGTAGATCAACTCTTCCCTCTTGCAGCTGATGTGATGTGAAGGCACCCCTCCTCCACAGATCCCGTCATAGGATGACTCCAAACGCCGGGCGTCAACAGGAAATGAAACACAAGAGCGCACCAAGGGTCAAGATTTAATAAAAACATCAATTTGATAATAACAAGTAAAAACTTACATATAGGGATATATAAGTCCAGTAGAGCAGTGCAGGGGCAACAGTCCTAGTGGTGTCCTGGGCGCAGGGGGATGGTGCTGAGGCTTACTAGTCAGTCCCGCGCACTGGAGCTGCCTGGCTCGGCACCACGTTGTTCTTCCTTCCGGGTTGCGGCTTCTCGCAGGACCCGTGAATAGTAACCCGCCTCAAACGCCGGTTTCCCAAAGAAACTCACTCCGGCGAGCCGAAAGAGTCTCTGGTTGTTAGTGGGAGTGCTGGGGCTTGTTACACCAATGGGCTGATTACCAATAGCACTGAGTGGGCTTCACAGGTGCAAATAATGATAGGTATTATACCGATACAGAGTACCAGGGACTAAAAAAAGACTGGGGACAATTGTAGATACCAATAGGTGATGTCTAAAGTAGCAGATTTTTCAAGCATATAGGATATACACAATCCTCTCCTCCCTGCTGATCTGTATGGCGGCTTGTCTTGACTCCACGTGGAACGCCGAGACTCTGCACGATGTAACAGATACGCCTGCAGCTGCTTCCAATCTCTTCCTCACTGTTCCCCAGGTCTTGCGAGATTGACGTCCCGTCCGTTGACAGGGTAGAGTAAGGGGATAGTGTCCAGCAAAAGTACATATAGTAATACTGTCAAATTACAATTGCTGATGTTTCAGAGAATCAAAGAGGACTAAATAATATTAGAACCTCCACCCTACGTGTTTTGTCTTATCTAAAGACTTCATCAGGGGGAAGTTATTTTTGAAGTTTATAAATAAATATATATATATACATAAATATATAGCAAATGGAAATATTCCTATATGCACATTTGCATGTCTTAGACAGATCTGCAACCCCGCCTTTCACCATTATCACCCAGCCCACAGCACTTCCACTGCAGCAAGGGATTCTGGGAAATTACATGCAAATGGGCACACAGTGTCACCTTTTGCGTCAAAACCATTTTTAACATAGTTCCCTATAGGCTTAAGCTTGATGCATGGTCACATGGGGTTAAGATGCATAGCCAGAAAAACCACCCACAGACAGACGTTTCGACCTTACTGGGTCTCATCAGTGTGGGGTTGGTTAACTGGCTACTCAATGAAGCAATGAGGATGGGGTTTACCATACTTAGTTAAGTTATGGTGGGTAAAAAAAGTGACAAAAACCCTCCACAGCAAAGCATATAGCAAATGGAAATATTCTTGTATGCTCATTTGCATGTCTTAGACAGGTCTGCAACCCCGCCTTTCACCATTATCACCCAGCCCACAGCACTTCCACTGCAGCAAGGGATTCTGGGAAATGACATGCAAATGGGCAAACAGTGTCACCTTTTGCTTATATATATATATATATATATACAGTGGTCGACAAATCACCAAAAAATCTACTCGCCACCTAGTACCACACGTCTGCTGCTTGGGCCAATAGGAGCTCGCCACAATGTTAAATCCACTCGCCCGGGGCGTGCAAATGTATAGGTTTGTCGAACACTGTATATATATATATATATGTATATATATATATACATACACACACACACAAACATGAATACACACATATATACACATACAGCTCAACCCCGTTATAGCTATAACGCGGTTTGAGCGTGGACCCCGAATTAAAAAAAAAAAAATTGCACACACTGCACGCACTTACTGCACACTGCATACATTCACAGCACACTGCCTACACTCACAGCACACTGCACACACTCACAGCACACTGCACACACTCACAGCACACTGCATACACTCACAGCACACTGCACACACACACAGCACACTGCATACACTCACAGCACACTGCATACACTCACAGCACACTGCATACACTCACAGCACACTGCACACACACACACACACACACACACACACACACACACAGTCAAATACACACACACACACACACACACAGACACACTGTCTCTTTAAGGGAGCTTGCTCTTGCAAGACGGAAGCATAAGCAGGAAGCAGAGACAGGGAGAAGAGCTGCCAGATGCCGGGTAAGTGCTTTGTGCTGTTGCCGCTGCCCCAACGGGTCTGGGAACGCTGGGAGAGTTCTCAGCTTTCCCTCTCCGGCAGACGCGGTACCACCACAAAAAAAAAAAAATCCCCGACCCCGTTTATAACGCGGTGGTCGCGGGTGGCCCCCGAGGATAAGCTGTAATGGGGTTAAGCTGTATATCTATATATATTATGAGAAAAGAAAGCCCCAAATAATAGCACTCTAGTATACCAAATCAATATGCAAATACAAATTTTATTGAATGAACTGTCACAGAACACTATAAATAGCTTCATACCCTAAATCACATGCCACTCCCAGTTGAAGGCATCTGGCCGAAACGCGTAGGAGTGGGTGCTGTAGGCAGGGACACGTAACTATGTTTTGAGCTATTGCTGCTTGCTTCCTCTACAGATTATATGTGTGTTTTATGATTATGTGGCATGTGATTTAGGGTATGCAGCTATTTGGAGTGTGCTTTTCATAGCTTCATATATATTGCTCTTACACTGTACTGATGTACTCTACTCCTAGAGATTATTATAAGATTTCATAGGAATGAGCTTTGATACGATTTGATTACATGGTTATTGCCACTGCTCTGTCATTACAGCCTTTTCACTGCAGCATATACACTCCCCTTGTCTTATATACTCAATGGTACACAGTTTTTCAATTGGGACGTCTTGTCCATCTTTGAATTCATTATTAGAGGATTATTGTCAAGCCATACGCATAGGGGATCTATGCCTGCTTTTAATTATTCTCTGCTTTCTTTTAGACCTTTTTGTTCTGTGACAGTTCATTCAATAAAATTTGTATTTGCATATTGATTTGGTATACTAGAGTGCTATTATTTGGGGCTTTCTTTTTTCTTTTCTCATATTACATAACTTGGCCCTTCTAGCACCACTGACTTACTATATAGTACTTATTTATAGTCAGTAATTAGTTACTTTTATTTCATCTTGTGGATGCGGGGTCCGCTCTTTCTCTTTACACATATATATATATACACACATATTAACACAAACAAATAGTAGCGCTAGTTAGTGGATGATATATATAGTGAAATGTGCAAAACAAACCAATTGATATAAAAAAATTAATGATATATAATATCAATTTTAAACTCGTGTGTTGTGTAAAAAAGTGAATTGTATCAAACCAATATGAAGATGGAGTAGGAAGATGAAAATAAATTCGTTGAGAAAGTCACCACGAGTGATGAAACGCATTTGAACTTCGTGATGCAGTGACGTAGCGTGAGGAGGCGGAGTATTGATTGTGGGCTTGTTAACAGGAAGCAGGTTTTTTTTTTATAACAGCGTGTTCTATGTGAGACCTCTGGCTCTGATTGAGGTCTGACACGCGGAAGCTGATATCAACACAGGAGAGGGACTCTCTCTTCAGCGTTCCAGGAAACATCATTGTCCTACAGCGAAGCCGGACTACACGTGGAAGAACCAAGCTGCGTGTTTACCAAGGTCTGCGGTCAGTACACCACATTCACTATCTGAGAAGGGACATTCTCTATTGGTGACATTTGAACTTTGACTGCTTGTGCTATCGGCTGTTTATGGACTGCATCTGGTACAGTTGAGTTACCCTCACTGCTTGCTTCTTTCACTGTTCATGCCCGGCTTCCCTGCCATTCTGATCCAATACACCTAGTCAGCTTGCTTACTGCTATATCCTGCAACTGTATGTCTCAATTGATTGCTTTTTAATCTCACCGTGAGAACATAGGTTTTATTGACCTCTCTCTCTCTCTAATATATCCTATATATTTTTCAGTATTTCAAAACGGAGCTGGCGCTTCTTTCTTTTTGTTTTTTTACACACACACATATATATATATATATATATATATATATATATATATATATATATATATAAATAAAAAAAACAAGGGCAGTTGGCACACTGTAAACTACTGATCCACTGATGCTTATCCCATATGCACACATGTAATAAATATTTACCAGATGTTGGTCCGGGAAACAGAGACAGCACACAGCCAGGTAACAAAAAAACTGTATTCATATAAGAAGTAAATGGCACTGCATCCAACGTTTCGGTCAGCAGAATGTGACCTTCCTTGAACGTGCAATGAATGAGTGCCAGTGAAACACCATATATACCCAAACCAATCAATAAAAATTGCACTCACCAGTGTGGGAACCCCCAGAGCCCACGAAAACCACGTGTATATGTTGCCTGTGACCCGCAGCCCAGTCCTGGAATGCACCGCCATCTTGGAATTGCCTGCCCTTCCTCTAAATTACCATGTCGTCACGTCCTTACTGACGCAGCAACCTGAGTCCCTGCAATGTATCGGCGTCACCTCTACCTAGTTGCGCGCATGCGCCCTGTGTATAGAACGCTCTCAGACCTCCTCCAGATAGCACCTTCTACTGCGCATGTCACAATCTGTCGGGTACTGCTGCCACCATGCAGAACATAGCGATTAGCATCATAAGGTTACCATGGCAACATAAACATAGATCTAGATGGAGACAGGATGTTAGGAAACACTAAAAACCAATTATACTGGGCTGTGGACCAGGGCTGTGGTATGTAATAGAATAACACACAATAAATAAATAAATAATGCATGAAACTGCAAAGAAAAGGCATGTAACATACACCATAATCTATGTGATCAGTAACTGGTACAATACTATATTAAAAATGTAAAGCGACCAGATCAATTATATGAACCATGCTTTGCTATCAGTGCTACACCATGCCCACTGACATACCTATACACAGACAGATAGACAAAGAGACAGTTTAGAGAAACACCCAAAAGTATTATCATGTGAGGGAAGTGTATAGTGCAGAACATTTGGGACACCATGAAAGAACATGCTCATAGATAATTAACTAAAATCATAAGAAACATCCCAATTTAAGATCCTCATTAAGTCCATAAGGTGCAACAGTCTTGAGCTTGAAAATTAACCTGGCCTCATTCTGTAGCAAAGATCTATTCCTGTCCCCACCCCGCATGGGTACTGGGACCTGCAGGATTGGCATACACCGAAACGTTGCCAATGAATGTTTTAGATCTCTAAAATGCTTTGCTACAGGCAGCCATTTGAACTCCTGGTCATCAACATCAGCCTGTAGCGCTTTCTGTATCGTAGAACGCTCTTTCAACATCCTCACCATTTTTCCGATGTAAAACAAGCCACAAGGGCATTTGATTAAGTATATCACAAATTTCGACTCACAATTAAGAAATTGACGAATCTTGATACGCGCCCCACTATTTGGGTGGCAATATGAGGATCCAACTTGCATATACTGACAGTTCGTGCACCCCTTACATTTGTATGAGCCAGGTTTCTGAGACAGCCATGTCTTAGCCGTTACATATTTATCCACTGGATCAGCTTGTGTGATCATATCACCCACTGACGGACCACGTCGAAAACAAAAAAGAGGCGGTTCCTAAAAAAGCTGTCCAATCTTATCGTCATTCGCTAGAACATGCCAATTTTGTCTCACACTTTGTTGAATACACCTAGACGCAGTATTATACGTACTGATCACACTGAATCTGTTGGTTTGAGCATCCTTGAGCATAGTAAGGCATTACGATTCAATGCTCTAACCCGCTCCAATGCATTCTTAACATCTGTCTGGCTGTATCCTCTATCCAAGAACCTGGTCGCCATGACCATCAAAGCTTCGTCCACTTTATCGGGATCGCTGGTAATTCATTTTACCCTCAGCAGTTGTGAATAGGGCAGGCCCTTCTTCAGTGGGGCGGGGTGGTGGCTGGACGCATGGAGAAGTGTGTTTTTGTCCGTGGGTTTGTGATAAAGCCTCGTAGCCAGAGTGCCCTTCGATTTGTACACCATAGTATAAAGAAATGAAATCTCAGAATCGCTATGACACAGTGTAAATCTTATCATGGAGGGGATGTTGTTCAAATACTCCACAAAGAACTTTAATTCTGTGGCGTCTCCACTCCAAATGCTAAAAATGACATCAATGTAGCGCAGATATTTTTTGATATGGTGTGCATACGGGGCATCGTGTAGAATGTGGGTCTGTTCATATACATCCATATACAGATTGGCATACGAGGGTGCCATGTTTGAACCCATGGCCGTCCCACTTAGTTGTAAATAACAAGTCCTCTCAAATCTGAAAAAATTCTTATTCAAAATAACCTCCATGAGTAATAGTAAAAACTCTGATGGTGGACCAGTAGTTGTCGTCATATCCGAAAATTTGCTGTGAATTGCGTCTAAGCCCTCCCGGTGTGGAATGTTAGTGTAAAGACTTGTTACATCGAGTGTAACCAATGTACACTCTGAGGGGTCAAAGGTCAAATTGTTAATATGTGCCATGAAGTCGGTCGTATCCTTCACATAAGAGGCCATTTGTGAGACCAGAGGCTGTAAATAAAAATCCACATATTGCGATAGTGGGTGCTCTTTGACCATCAGATCATGCAATGTCTTAAAGTTTGTCACCTCACACCAGCGGATCCATCGTTTAGACTGGTGCTCTAGCTGGGACATGAACTTGAGGTGCGTGTCATTGGGTCATTTGTTCTGGGCTCTGAACTGGGTCCAGTTGGTTTCTGTGGTAATGGCATAATGTGCCAGGAGAACCTCCTTCACAACCCGATAGTCCTTTGCATCCTCCTGGTCCATCTCATGGTGTGCCACGGCTGATTTTCCATGCAGCTGAGGGACCAGTATTTGACCTAGTCCTACTCAGATAAGTCATGCATTTCGCATTAGTTCTCAAAGGATCACTGATATCCATCGATGTCCTCCGTGTCCTCGCAGAACGTGGCGAAGATGTCATATGTGAGTCGGGGTACCCGACTGGCCCGGGACCTCCGAGTTCCAGAGGACAATTGGGACCGCGAGCAGCCAGGAGCTGTAGCATGGCAACTCGTTCAGCAGCGGTGGCACCAGTGTCTTCCAGTGCAAGCCAGATGTCCACTGGCATGTCCATCACTGCTGCGGGCGGCCTCGCCGGAGCCTCCACTGACTGATCGCCGGAGTTGGAGGACAATTCTCGTAGACTAGAAGGGCCACATCGGGGCTGGCCAGCTCCTCAGCTCTTACCACAACTTCATATGCTACCAGGTTGTTGATCAGCTATTTCTTGTTGCGGTTGCCAGAGTGTGATCCGATCCTTGGTCCAGGACCGATACTTGGCTGACATCTTTATAGTCTTGTCTGTACGGCGACAAACCTACAGAGAATGGTAAGGGATGTGTTTGAGTACTGGAATAGTTGTAACTCTGAGTTCCGTGGTCAGATAGTCCCAGAGGAATATCGGTGCTGAGCCTAGCGATCCCACTTCTAACCCCCCCAAAAATAGCCTGTCATCTATTCACCAGACAAAAACACAGGGTTGATAAAATTAATTTATTGGAAAAATAGATATCCACAACTATGTACAGTAATTCAACACACTTATAACTAGGAAACTGGGGTTACCCTATAGACCTGGGTGCAGAGACCACCCTAAAGAGATTTCCCGGTCTTTCTTCCCTGCAGTTCCCTCTGGAAACGTATTCAAGACCTGGCACCAGCACTGGAGTTGACACTGCAGCTTCTCCCAGTTAGTCACAGCTTCTTCCTAGCTGCTGCAGCTAAAGAATTCAGAACTAACAGCCAAAGCTGAGCTGAACTAACTAGGGGTGTCCCTCCCCACCATTTTATATCCTATGCCACAACATTGAAACTTACAAAAGGAGTTGAGGCCAGATGTTTTCAATCTGACCCAGCCCCTGATTGGTGGGTAGAAATGCAACAACAAACAGCTACATGCAAATAGTTACTTGGAAAGGTCGCAGACCACTTTGGAACATTCCAGCTGAACATAACATTAACTCCTGGTTCCTGAAGGGCTGTAACCAGGCTTACAATACAGATATATATTCAAACATAATACAGATGTATTACTGACAGGTAGAGCTAATGGTAAGCTTGACCTTTATTAAAAGCAGTGACATTTACCCCTACCGTAACATACAGTATTCTCTTATAGACACTAACAAATGCACTCAAAATATACTACTCTTTCTGTTAGTCTCAACCGCTACTGATTAGATTATTAAGATCTTTCGGGAAAGGACTCCATTTTCTAAATGTTACATTTATGTCTTCATGCATCAATCCCATCAATATTATTATATTTCCTGTATTATTATTGTATAGTTGAAAAATAAATAAATTGTAAAGCACTACAAACCTGGTCGGCACTACAAAAATATACATCCATAATAATAGTTTTATCATCTAAATGTTATAGTGAGTTTAAGTGTGGAAAAATGCACTTCACTGCCAGAGCCATGGCAGTGTGGTTAGATGGGGCAGGTAACTCAAAAGGTCTTCTGGGGCCTGATTTGACTCACGAGTCGCTAGTTGAAGAGCCCTGCCTTAGACCGTTTTGTAAAATTATTTTTAAATATCATGTGAGGATTGGACCCCGGCTCACCCCATGAGGCATCCCGAGATGAGACGGGTGACGCGCGTCATGCTACCAGACTGGGGGACACCGCATGCACCATGCTTAGGCCCCATGCCCTGACGAGATGGGTGATGCGCATCATGCTACCATGCTGGGGGACACCTCGCGCACCGCGCTCAGGCTCCGCCCTGTGACATCACGGGTGATGCACATCGCACGTGAGTTACATGCATGCGCCACACGGCCTTCTGAAGTCTTACTCTCAGCAATTATACTACACCTGCTCTTCTCCCTGCCCTTGCCTATCGGTGGAATGAATACATCTGAGGGGCTGGTTCCCATTCATTACCTTGCAGCCTTGTGTTAACCTGCTATTGGTTACCAGCCCTATTTATGCTCACCAAATCCTCCTCCAATTTGGCTGAGCATAAACCTCTGTTTATGTGACGAAGTGCTTGCCCCAAAAGCACCCTGCTGCCTTGCTGTTACCTTGCCTGTTCTTGTTATCTTGTTCCTGTTTTGGCCTCGGCTTGTATCTGGATCTCCACACTCTCTGACCCCTGACTTCGGCTTGCAATTGGACTTTTACCTTCTCTACTCCTGGACCCCGGCTACACACTACGACCATCTGACTTCTCAAACCCCAGACCACGGCAAGTATCACGACCATTCTAACCTCTCCTACCCTAACCCAACTACACCACTATGACTCTGCAATCCGGACGTGGTTATGCGGTTGTAGATCGGTGTATTCTGACATCCCCACCTCAGCCTCGCGGTCCCGTCCTCTTTGTGGTGAACACCCGTTACACATCAACATTAAGAAAACACTGCGAAAAATTCCGAAAAGCAAATCTGGATACATTTGCACATCTCTATTTACAACATTATTAATTATATTTAGCCGTCTTCCAAATGTGTTTCAAAAGAGAGAAATACACCTCCGTTGTTTCCTTTTTTCATATCTATTCTGTTTACTACAGGTTGGGACGTGGATTAAGTTTGGATAAAGAGCAGGAGAATCTCCATTATTTGACGCATGAAAATAGGTTTCACTTTATGTACTACAACATTGTCAAATTGAGAAACTTTCAAGCAAGTGACATGTACAATTAAGTATACGCACATTATTTATTTTTCTATATACTTATATACACACATAATACATGGGGGTTTAAATTCACCCTAACCAGCTGATTTTTAGCAAAAGTCATCAACCTTCCATCTTCTTAAAGTAGCCATCGGTTTTGGCCACTGGCTTAATAGAAGCAGCTGATTTGAATAAATACAGTCATTTAACGAAACGGTACAGTACCTACTAAATAGGTACAATTGGAGGGTACTGTATGGAGCAGACAATCCCACCCAGAGTGAGATAATAAGCAGAGTAGAAGTAGGATGATGAGTAAGTCTTCATCTTTCACCTTGTTGGGTGGTATTTTAATGCATACAGTAGCTATCACAATTATATGATGTATGATTATGCAGAATATTATGTATGACTCTTTATGCTTGTATCGATGAAGAAAGTAACAGCAACCTATACACTAAATATAGGTCGTTTTAATATGACACACAAAACTGAATGAGATCTAAGCCACAAGTTTCTCGAACACAAATGCCACATAAATAAGGTATTATCAAGTAAAAAAATGTTTATTTCAGCAACAGCTTGAAACCAGATTATATTAATCATATTCATTTAAATTCAATACTGTAACAAAAGCAAACATTGCACACTAAAATCTATACTTAATCCTATAAAATAAGCTATGGCAAAGTCATTTAAGAAGAGACAAATGTCATAAATTAACTTTTGAAATATTACACCGATATACATTTTAATGTCTTTATTATTATAAAATATATTTGCTACCCGCCTTTCTTTGTCAAAATAACACATATACTTTGCTTTGACAAAAATATACAGCTGTACAAAACAGCAAGAATCATACCAAATGGTAAGCTGTTAGTTGAATAAAAACAAACCTTAAGATGAAAGCAGAAGGTTGCAGTTATATAGATATATAAATAAAGGATTGGAAAAATAATCTATTAGTAACCATATATATATTCAACACATTAATGCAATTTTGTTTTTAAAAATATACTAGTACCTGTGGCATATTGAAAATGGTCATTTTATAAACTATTAAGAACCACGTTAGTTAATGGCCTTTCTACTTGGACATAAGCAATTTTTGTTGTCTATTACAATATAAAGATTTACCTTTAGTTCTATATATATATATACCATTGCATTTATTTTTGAGCCCCCTAATGGAATGGATACACTGTACCATATCATTCATATAGTACAACCAATGAGCAAAATTATGATGATCAGCATATGACCCTAAGCATGTTTATTGGAAACTGGTTGGGGGGTTACGATGTGATTGTTCAACATATACAGTATTAGCACCTTCATTCTTGCACTCATATACAGGTTTAAATCTCACGCTCAATGCAAATACACTTCTCACAATCCATACTGTGTAACAATGGAATATAAAAGTGTTAATTCTGTTCTTTTGTACCCTGCAATAAATGGTACCATCTATAATGGCCCATAAAATGCTGTTGTGCACATATGAAGTTGTTTCCTTCATATTGCATATGATAGTGTGCTTATGATTTTTTGGGGTGTAAAATTGTGAAGAAGACGAGTGCATGCTCTAGCTGATTAAAAGTCACAAGAAGTATCAACTTATCTTCTCCCTTATAACAGTTCTTAAAACGTACACTATCAAATATAGTGCACAAGTTATTGTGTTTAAATTCAGGGGCTGACATACTATTATGGACCTCCCAATCACAAGCATATTGACAGGTCCATGCTGCTATGTTAACCCCAGGACAGAGACAGAGGAGCACTAAAGCACGATTGTCCATAAATTATTCATGTTGAATAATAAATCCTTCCAAATTGCATTATGTTGCACAATTTAAAAAAACAAAACAAAATGTTCAAATTAACTTTTGCGGGTTTGTTAAGAAATATAAAGATCAATGTGAAAATGTTGCAGGCCAAACTTTTGACACTTTTGACCACCTCTAATAGTAAGATTTTGTTAAATCTGGCATGATTTTTGGGGTTGGAGATTATATATATATATATATATATATATATATATATATATATATATATATAAGCAGTGTTCGACAAACCTATACATTTGCTCGCCCCGGGCGAGTGGATTTAACCCCCGGGCGAGTAAATATTGGCCCAAGCAGCACACGTTTGGTACTAGGTGGCGAGTAGATTTTTTTGTGTGGCGAGTAGATTTTTTGGTGATTTGTCAACCACTGTATATAAGAGAGAGAGAGAGAGAGAGAGAGAGAGAGATTTTCATGTTTTGCATCCATTTAAACAAAAAATTTGATTGCACATTTCTACCCCAAATAATTAAAATAAAACAAAAATATACATGATAGTGCTTTGACTACAGTATACTTTATTGCCCACGGTAATTCTTAAACAAACCAGTGGCAATCTCCAAAAAGACCCAGGTACACACCTTAAACTTGCCTTAAACTAGACCCAGCATTTCTGCAATGATTAATGGCCCATCAGATTAACAGCGGGGGTCCCTGGCAGTCCCATTCAAACTGAATGGGACTGCCAGGGACCCCTGCTGTGTTAATCCTATGGGTCATTAGTCAATGCAGAAATGCTTTAAACTTGCCTTAAACTAGCCAGGTTACACCCAGCACATACCCAGAATGTAACCGGGCTAGTTTAAGGCCAGCTTTAGAACACTCGTGGTCTCGTCTGTATATGGGGATAAGTAAAATATTTCTGTAAAACAGCTCAAAATGGGGCAAAAGACTGGTCACGGCATTTACCAACCAATTTTACAGTAGCTGCACACCGAGTTGTTCAACTGCGACAAGCCGTATATAAGAGCCGCACCCTAGCAAAACACTTCAGTTGACAGCAGAGTTAAGATGTTAACAATGGGCTTCCATTTATGAAGAAAGATCAGGAAACATTTTTATTTTTCATTTAATATTCAAAGAGGATTATTCTGCAATAAAAATGTACAGTACTATGGGCTTCAAAAGATTGAGGATGGCTTGTTGATGGGAGTTATGCTGTCGTGCCCTGGATTAGGCATCATGTGTTGCCGTGGGGTTATATTTATATTGTGCTGTTATTAGGCAAAAGATGTACAGTAGTTTTTTTTTTTTACATTTTTGGATTTTTTTTGTGAGTATTAATCCTTTAGTTAACGTAAGGGCTATGAAGGTGGACATGATGTGAGGATTCATGGCCACTATGGTTACTATGGTGTTTATATTTTTCTTTTTTAAATGCCTGCTCAGCTGTGTAACACTGTGGTCAGCAAGAATACAGAGGGATGCTGTCAGTGCAGTGACTAACACATAATTAGTATGCAAAAGAGTCCAGAATGAAGCACTCAAAGGGGGCAACATCTCAAAATATCAAATAAAATATAACTTTTCATAATATCAATGTATAAAAAAATAGCAAAAGACAAGAGAGCCCCAATGCTACATCATATATGACAAATTATGTAGTACATTACTATGTATTTTATCTACAGAAGACAGTATAATATTGGTCGTGGAGGACCTGCCGAAATGGGTTTACCGTGACGTGGTTGCAGGCTTAAAATGTTTAGGCCAAAGTACAGTAGAGACAACGTTTATTCTAACATTTGCCGTAAACTAGCCGGGTTACATTCTGGGTATGTGCTGGGTATGTTCTGGGCTAGTTTGAGGCACGTTTAAGGCATTTCTGCATTGACTAACGACCCATAGGATTAACACAGCAGGGATCCCTGGCAGTCCAATTCAGTTTGAATGGGACTGCCAGGGACCCCCGCTGTTAATCTGATAGGCCATTAATCAATGCAGAAATGCTGGGGCTAGTTTAAGGAAAGTTTAAGGCATGTATTCAGAATGTACCTGGGTGTTTCCTGGGTTTTTTGGGGAATTGCCACTGGTTTTTGTTCGAATAATAGTTGCCTCTACTGTATTTAACTACATGACCCATACTTATGAAGAAATAACAGATAAAATACATAGTAATGTACAAAATAATTTGTCATGTTGGATGTAGCATTGGGACTTTTTTTTGTCTTCTTTTGAATACATTAGGTCCCTAACCCAGTAGCCCTACAAATGACACAAAATATATATACAACTTAGTGGGTTTGAGTTTAAAGATTGCTAAAACTGTGCATGTATAAAAAATAGCAGCAATGACACAGTGGAATACAATATTATCTATATTTTGTATTTTGAGAGGTTCCACACCCTTGAGTGCTTCATTTTGACTCTTTTGTATATTGTAGTTATCTACTACGAAGTTAATTATTTAGTGATTTTTAGATGTTTGCAGATGCACACTTTTCAGAGTTTATTGAATATAGGGTGAATAGATACACTTTTGCAAAGACAGACACTTCAATTGTCATTTTCTGTTCAACCAATAATACATGTAAAACATTTTTCGACCATGCTGTGGGTATATATTCAACCTTTATTGAATTAGGATAAGACTGCTTTGGCTCTTTTTCACTTTATTTGCGAAAAGTCTGAAGCCGCCTCTATGGAGTATATTGATAATTAAGTGTAGGGTAACTTTTGTAACACAAGGACAGTGTTCTTAGCCATTATTGCTACTTTCCCTGTTTGTAACCTTAGTACATACATGAACTCTTCCTTGGCACATTTGCTGCTTCTTTACGAATAGAAAATAAACATTAAAAAAAATGTGTTTATTGATTTTGTGATTTTTTTTTTTGACTGGAAGCGCCTCTTCGGCTTGTATGTGAACAATAATGTGTTATTAACTAAACAAATAAAAATGACAACTCTGCTAATCATGTCATCATGCTCGCATCTCTTTTTATTTTATTAATACATGATAAAAAGGCAATGTACTGTTGAAGTACCATTTGCTTTCATTTAACATGCGGAATATTTTTTTTTTAAAGATAGCATGTTTTTCTGTTAGTCAATATTGACCCTAAGTTAGTACTGTAAGTGTGCATATGCAACGCATTAATGTACAGTACTTGCATGTCCATGATAATTGTACACATGGCACTGTAAACTGAGCATAAAAAGGCTCCAGATTGATCCAAAATAAAAATTACAATTTAAAAGGGATTTTATTGTGACGAATCATCAGTGTTTGAGTAACTTCAAGTCACTATAGCTTATTCACACACTTTCCCACAATACTGATTTATCCAGAGATCTATGCTGGAAACTTAATATATTTTAATGAAGCAAACATGTCTTGCATATGATCTGACATCCCTTGCTTTTTTGCTTTTACAGTTGCATTTTTGAATCATAAATTCTTCTTTAAAGAATTTAAATTACTTTTCAAAATCCTTTTCTTGTTTCTAACTAATGTTTATTATAAAAAATTCTGAAATTCAAATGATGTTTTTTTTAAACAAAATAGAGCCATCACAATACAATCTTAAGACCTTCTTAAAAAACATTGATGATTTTATATTCTATAAGCTGAGCTTTCCATATAAGTACCTAAAATGTGTGAACATAACTGTGTGAATACATTGAGTATCCTTGCTCAATGCATCCACAGCTAATTATTCCATGTATTAGTATTGTTTTTAAATGTAGTCATATAAATATATGCAAAACATATACTAAAAAATATGTCTAAATAGCTTTAGACACATATGTATATGTATTTCAAATTAATCCCTTATTTACAAATGCTAAACTGCTATAAATTTAGATCACTAGTAAAAAAAAAAAAAAAATAATGATATATATCTCAATAAGTTACATATATAGAATTGAGGTCACGTTGAGATCATTGGAATTCTCAGCCTTTGTTTTCCTCTTTGAAATGAAACATAGACCAGCCTGCCAAAGGTGGGATTACCTCTCAATGGATAAATGGTTTCTTGTTCATTTACGATTAGAAGAGAAGTGTTTGAATCAGCTTATCTGCACAAATCCTTAGCTGAGAAAAGAATAAAGAAAATCCTGTCATAGCTACACAAGGATGTGATTCTTTAGGATAATTTGGAAACAGCATTGCTGTGGCAAAAGAAAAATGATCGTCAGATAATCAGTGGTCAAGTAATAGTGGGTGCCACTCGGCAAAATTTGTATTTTAATAACAAACCTAAAGTTATGTCTTGGTAAAAGAAAATATGTATTTCAAGAAGAGTATTTTTTCTGTGCTGTGGCATAAATACACCACAAATCTGTCAAAAGTGGGTCTACAAACTAGGCCCTTTGTTAAACAAACTTGTGTTCTGTCTTCAAGCACAGGACCACTACATTTTAACAGCACTTCAACTAGTGCTAATAATGCAACACAACACAGTTTGGATTAAATGCAAATAAATCTGAACACATTTATCTAATACTCAACATAAAAAGGTGCACTGAGTCATGAATTATCAACATGATTAAATTATAATGGTTTACAAATGGAGATGTGCAAAATTCTTGCTGAAGTACATGAATCAACCTAAATTTGCAGGTGAGTTCTCGAGAAAAAGGTCACGAAAAACAGAAATCTTAGCAAAAAAGAATTCCCCAAGCATTAAAAGTCCAGTGTGCAAGGTCACATAGCCATTTTCTGTATACAGTGCCATTTTCGCTACATTCTGGAGACTGTGAGTGCTCATTTGCATGTCATTACCTAGAATTCCTAGCTGCACTGGAAGAATTGTATGCTAAGAGATAATGGGGAACAGCAGGCTTGCAGACACGTCAGCAAATATGCTCACAAGTGGTATTTTTATTTGCCGGAAACAAGTTTGAAATTCTGGCACATTTCGGGCAAAATTTCAAACAATGTAAAATGTGTCCAAAATGCACCCATTAAAAGGAAACACAATTCACGAAGCAAGTTTGAAGACATTTGTACATCTCTTTTTACAAATATATGTTAGGATATACGGAAGAAAACTCCCAAAGTGAGAACAATCCTGCTTTTACATGCAGTCTCTTGTTGACAGCTTGCTTTTATTTACTGTAACTTAGAAGTGGAAGTCCCATAAATTATTTTGATGAAGTGCAGAATATCAAAGAATTTTTACAGCTAATCTATCTTGATAGCTACTGTATTTTATTTTTTCTTTATTGCCAATTCTCCTAAGTAATCGAAGCTGCAACCAACTTGAATAACTTGAACATACCTGAGCAATGATTGCTTCATTACCTTATGCAAAAATACAGATGTCACATGTTCTCTTGGCCATAGCAGCATGACATGTGTTAATATGCTGTGCAGGCTCTTACATTGAATACTGTTGTAAATTTGCACTATGTTGTGATTATGATTGTGATATATTGTAATGGCCACAATTCTATGATTTGTACAACAAGACCCGTAATCATCTAACATGAATATCTGGAGAGCGAAAAAAAAACAACCACACAGGCAACTAACTCCTGTGCATCAAAAATAAATAAATGTAAATGAATATTTGCAACAAAGTCTCCCAACTGCAAAACAATGTGTAATTATTTGAAGTATATCTACAGGTTTGAAGCATCTTACGGCCCATTCTACTTGGAGAATAAAACCTAAACTCTGCTGAGGCTTGCCTCAAATGTTGATTTTGTACAATTCCCAACCCACTGCTGACTTACCCACAGTAATAACATACAGGAATGGTATTAGCATCAGAATATCTCTACTACACTTTGTGGATGAGTGTATCTAGGCCCCCAAGACCAGATTTTAGGAATGAACATTGAATTACAAAGTAGACGTTTGCACTTTTCTTAAATACGAATGTGTGATCAGCTGGTTATCCCTAAACATGGCCTGATTGGGGGTGTCCCAAGGAGAGGGTTGAGAGACATAGTTATGAAGCATTTGAGGGCATTAGGAGTTGACAGTGGAGACGGCCAGCTATAAATATAGAGAGGAGCTCATTTTGCCTCTCTAAACCAAAGACAATGTAGATAGTTAGCAACGCACAGCTACAGTATACTCAGTGTTGTTTTTATTGCACCATGATCAGTTTCAGGGTTAAGCTACTGTAAACATGAACTACAGCTTTAAATTAATATGAACATTGAGCAAGTATGTTATCCCCATATTCATTTAGAGAAAATAGGAAAAATACAACAAAAAATAGATACTGTAGATATAGTTCAGTTTATACTATCAAATTGTCTTTAAATAACTTTAGACTGGTTTTAGCAATGCATTGTGTGTAAAACTGACATGCTTATGGTCATAGATAAAGGAGGTCACAATTATTGGCCTGATTATTTTTTTAAAAGATATGTCTTATTTCTTGGCACTGTGTTTGAAAATCATCCAAGTGTAAAAATATCATGATATGGCTAAACAATAATTTTACGTTTTGGTTCTTCTGTTTCATTTTCATTAGAACATGTCTGATCATGCTGAAAATATAGTAAAAATTCTCAATATCTGTAGAACATGAAACATTAGGAACATAATATTTTCCCAAGAAAAAAATCATGTTTAAGGCAAAAGAAGGTATAAAATAGTGTACCTGTGATTATTTATTTTCTATGTGTGTACAATATGTGCAAAAATGATTTTATACACATCTCTAGACACATATACATGACACATTATATATACATTTGATATGTACATAACTTATAAATCCTTTACAGACATTTAAAGTGCCACAGAGGTGCTCAACTCTCGCTGATTTTTCAGATATCTTGCTGTTTTGTGGAAGCCCGTTAAGCATCAAGAAATAAATTGCATCAACTAGAAAGCAGTGGTCGAACTAAGCCGTCTTTGTAAACACGAAGAATAGCTTCACAAACAAACTTGTATTGACTCTGTGAAAGTAAGAAAAACAAGTAAAAAAGAAAGTAAATAGTAAAAACAAAAACAAACAGTCATTACAGTAGCCTTGTTATGATGAAAAAAACGTAACATACAACTGACCCTTATTAATGGTGTTGGTTTAGTTGAGAAATGCCAAATCTTAAATTTTGTCCGGCAAGTCTTATAATACTGTGCACTTATTCTAAAAAACACTCAACGTCTGATCTCTTGAAAAAATAGTATTACTTATATAACATAGCCATATAAATAAGGTGCAGTACAATACTTTAGATATACCTAGGGTGACCAGATTTTCAAATGTAAAAGCCGGGACACATTAAAAAATATTTTGAAAACAAATTAAATCACAAACTGATTCCCCCCCCCCCCCTTTTGCTTTCCTCCCTCCACCCCCAATCCCCCCTCCTCCCTCTACCCCCCATTCTCTCTTCTCCCTCTGTCCCCATCCTTTGTCCTCTCTCCTCCCTCTACCCCATCCTCTCTCCTCCCTCCCCAGTCACTCTCCTCCCCTCCCTCATCCTCTCTCCTCCCTCTCCCCACCCTCTCTCCTCCGTCTCCATCCCCTCCATCCTCTGGTCCTCCCCCTCCATCCTCTCCTCACATATCCTCTCTCCTTCCTCCTCACTCATATCCTCTCTCATCTCTTCCTACCACTCTCTCCATCCTCCCCCTCCCTCCATCCTCTTCTCCCCCCTCATCCTCTCTCCTTCCTCCCTCCCATATCCTCTATCCTCCCCCCCCACATCCTCCCTCCCACCCAAGCCTCTCCCACCCCAGCCTATCTCCTCCTTCTCCCCCTATTCTCTCCTCTTCCCTCCATCCTCTCAGCTACAGCTGCTCTAATGTCATCTTCCCAGTGCTCCGCCGCCGGCATCCTCCTCTGATCTCATCCAACCTCCGCTCTCCTGCTACCGGCCCAAACCGGGAGGACACTGGACACTCATTAATAACCGGGACATTTTGACAATTGTTGGGACCCCAGGACATCTTATTAAAAACTGGGACATCAGGTCACTGTAGATATACCTTTTGTAATTATTCTCATCGCTTATTAGTAAAGCGTCACCATATTCCACAGCGCGGTACAATGGGGACACAGAGATTTTATTACATAATGACAATCATGTACAGTATGGAGAGTCCTTTTTCTTGGCTCCTAAGTTACCTTGTCTTCCTATGGCCTTTATTCAGAAAGCTCTGAAACCATCTCTCTCTCTATCTCCACACACATAATATTTTGGGAAAGTGCAACAATTAATTTTCACACAAGCGTTTTCCCATATGCTTTGTAGTGATCGGAAATATGTAAATCCTGACATCAAAAGTAATTCTAGGGAATAAATAGGTTATAATATGCCATATGCAGATGTTTTCTTGCTTACTGATGTTTGAACCATCATAGCACGCTGGTCTCGCATTTGTCTCACAATGTCTAATGGATAAACCGGTTGATTTTGTTCTATGAGGCACATGGCTGTTTCCATGGTAACCAGTACACCAGTACGACCAATTCCAGCACTGTAAAAGAAAAGAAATACATAACAGTGAGGTTTTGATTGAATATCAAATAAAAAAGAAAATAGACTCTGCTCAAGGTTTAGAGGGGGTGCTAGCACTTTAAATATTAATAGAGGTGCTTGATCCAAAAGAGACAATATATATTTAAAAAAGAAAAAAAAGTATGATCATAGTGCACAAGGCAACGCCCACGCTATTGTGCTCTAAGAGTGTACTTTTTTCTTTTGGAAATAAATTTGATTGAAAATATTATGCTTTGCAAAAAAGGCAATAAAACACAGAGCACATCTATGTGTTTCTAAGTATGTAATTCTCACGAATCAGCACCTAGATCACATTTCTAAAACAAGACCCTCATAGTGATTGTCTGGCCTTGACCCGGGGCCTTGGTTCCAGCATCCAATGGCCTCTGTTGTTTTTGTGATCTTACAATCCTTCTTTTATCCCACCTAACAGTAACCAAGTAACTACATACAGTAAATACTATTTGTTTATTTATAAAATGTTTTACCAGGAAGTAATACATTGAGAGTTACCTCTCGTTTTCAGGTATGTCCTGGGCACATTATATACAAGACATTGCATGCACAGTAAGAGATAATATATATTATAGGCGTATGTAACTGTTACAGGCCAGATTAAAATATTACACAGCTTGAGTTTTGAAAGAACTTAGATTTGCTACAGCACCTTAAAGATCACATAGTGGTCTCTTCAGTGAATATAATGTAGCCTGTACACCTGAAGCGGGACCACTCAAATAATACCACCACTGCATTGAGAAATTGCGTGTGCAGGATGTAAATGAGATTTTAAAATGTTATAATCTTATTAAGAATTTAGTTATTGAAAGCAGAATCCTGATTATTATTTTTTTTATTGTGACTTAGAAAGGTAGACCACTCTGATTTCCAGGACGGCCCCTGTGAATATGCATTAATAAGACAAATTTGACAAAACCTAACTAAATAGACAGGAAAAATAAATATTGAAACCTTTTTGTAAAATATTGTACCCCAGAAGTGACCCTTCAGGTAAAAGTGAAACTGGCAGATAAATGTAAATATATTTGAGTGACAGGAGTAAGGATCCCTTGACTATACCACATCACAGAAGCTACACAGTTGATTTATAATGTGGAGTAAAAAAAAACATAAAAATATACAATGATTATATACACAATTAGCCATATTAATGAAGTGGTGCTATCCCAGAAGACACTTGTATATAAATGGTCCCTCTGTATTCTACAGGGACTGGAAGGATATTCTTATGGAATAGCACAGTTTAGTAAACATGCGTCTGTATTGCCTATAGCAGGGAGACAGGCAAAGATTAAAATGTAAGGTGTTGAAACAAAAAACAGGTGCAACACAGTGGCTGGGTTTATTTGGCAGGTTACACACACTGTAGATATGCATTGAGGTGGTTTAATGATTGCATATTATTAACACTAATGGCCGTTAAAGTTAACACCAGGTTGTCTTAGAAATCAGATATGCCGTAATGCAGCATTAGTGAGCTTTGAAGATACCCGTTCATGGTTAACGAGACATTAACTTAAATTAAGGTCATGTTAAGTCAATAATTGAGCTTTGTGATCGGTCCTTAAGAGTTCTAGTGTGAATAATACGAGTGTGAAAAATAATTTTATGTGCATATTGTTTTACTTAATATTTTGACAAAACAACATATAAATTACCTGCAGTGAACTAGGGCTGGTTGATTCTCCACTCTTTTTTGCCTCACACATTTTACGAACTCTAAGAAATCTGAAGAATCATCCGGTACTCCGTGATCCGGCCATGCAACATATTGCAGATGAGTAACTGGAAAATCTTCCCCTGTCTAAAAAAAATCCATAATACTATCAGCATGGCTGAATACATATTTAGTACTCAACACACCTGCACCTTTATGTACTGTAATAGATTAAGTATATTCTCACAGATTTTCCTAACTTCTTTATAAGGTAGGAAACAAATAGAAAGGCTGAACTGTTTAGTGAACAAGGTCCAGATTCTTAATAATTGCAAAAATTTGAATTATCAACATTTTTGTTTCATTGCCAGATGTTGCCCATGTTTTCTTTCTTATTTCCTTCCTTCTTTAGACATGCATTTGATCTGTACCTCTTAAATTCCTTTCTCCCTTTTTTACTCAGAATTTCTCCAAAACTCTCCTTGTTCCTTCTAAATTATTGTTGTAATTTGTATCTTATAAAAACAATAATTGTTTGTTCTTGTATAACGCAGACACAGTCCCTGCCCTGTAGAGCTTACAATCTTTGTTTTTGGTGCTTGAGGCACAGGGGGATAAAGTGACTTGCTCAAGGTCACAAGGAGCTGACACTGAGAATTGAACCAGGCTCCCCTGCTCAGTGCCAGTCAGTGTCTTTACTCACTGAGCCGCTCCTTCTCCCAGTGAGATCTAGTTATCACTCACTTCGCCCTTGCTCCCAATGTCGTGGTTATCTTTCCACTCTCCACTATTCTGGTCTTCTTCCTCTGTCACACACTTTATTAAAATAAATAAGAAATTGACATGGGTTCCCTCATAACCAACAACAGAATTAAAACTATAGGTTAACAATATAGCTGCTCTGGTAGAATAGCTATATGATGTGCTATTCCACAAGGCACTTTCCTGCACCAGAAGACATAGTATGGCACATTCAAGTGAGTGTCGCCAAAGATAACATCTAGTAGAGCACCACTTCGGAAATATGGCCCACAGTATTTACTTTAAAGTCTCTCAAAAACCGTCACCTGTTTACGACATAATATTCTGTCTCCTACTTGAAAACAAGATGCAACTCAATATATTTTGTGCTTGGTAAATTATTTTTATAAATAAATAAGTTACAAGGATAAAAACAATTGATCTTAATTTGCATGACTGTTATTGTTTTCCCATTTGTATATTACCTTCTTTATGCCCAGAACTGCATAACTGTTTGGCTCCTAGGAATAGGCTACAGACAGATTCTTTTAGGTTTTGACATGAACATATTTAGAATACATACTGTAAGCCTCTCTACTCTTTTTCTCTCTTCTTTCCATAACATTGTTCAATTTATAACTATGTATACTTTTCCTCACAAAAATCTAATTAATATTATTAATGGTAGTATCATGGAAACTATAATGCAAATGTGGTGCAATTCTGGAGCAAAAAAAGAGAGCATCATATGTATCGAAGCTGAAAAGGCAAGTTAGATCAATACAATTTTTTCTTTGATACAGTACATTTAATGCAGTTTATTTGATCAGAACTGCACCATTTCCCTTTGATACATAGGCCCCTAAAAGTAAGGTACCAGTAACACGCAAAGTTATACTGTAAAAAAAATATTTGGAAGAATGCTATACTGTAGATCTGGAAGGTAAGACTGTTTTTCTTTTCAGTTTACCTTAAGTCATTATTTTTGACATTGTTTGGAAGTATACCCTAGGATATAATAATATTTACAATTATATGTAAACATATAACAAAAAGTGTAATCCCCATAAACAGATATTTAAAATATATTATTATTTAACAACGCTCTAGATATTTTGATTATTCCTACTGTAATTTTTTTAGGCTAAGCGTTCTACAAATAAAAGTGGTGTCAATGGGGAGCCCTGTCTGGTAATATTTGTGATAGCAAATGGGATTGAAATACACATATAGCAGGAATTATGCAACTCTATATTCAGTAGTAGCAGAATACTGTACCTGTATAAAGATTCAACCTAGGTTAGAAAATTAGGGCCAAAATCAAAATGATCAGGGTACAGAAAAAGAAGGACCAACTGACCCTGCAGCCAATGACAGCAACAGAAGAATGAGTACTGTTAAAGATGCAACTTCAATTAGGTTGGTATTTTTTTACCTTTTGTTTTATCAACAAGGTCACTTTCAATCCTATAGAAACTATTAGGCTTGACAGTACTATGCATTTGTTACTGAAAAAGAAGAACTTTTTTAGGCATAGCAAAATACAGAATATTACTTTCACAGGTGAATTCAAAATAGCTTGATATCCTACATTCTGGTACTTGCACCAGGATTCTGAGTGGCTTTAATCAACCTAGCACAGGACCCAAGTCCATTATAAACGTTTTTCTTTTTAAACAATACAACATATTATTCCTTAAAATATTGGATGAATAATTAAAAAGTTACTTCTTCATCCGGCTTCATCCCTAGGAGAAATACATTTTTTTTTTTAGAAATATTTGCTAGGATATTTCTGCAGTTTACTAGAACTCTCAAGTGCACCTTTTGCCAAATCAAACATGAATGCCAGTATTTCTAACCTACACTGTAACGCTGTTTCATTGCAAGACTTTGATCCAGTACATTTAACCAAAAATGCATTCTGGGTCACAGCAGTCCTGTATTGATATGGGAGGCTTGACAAACCAGGATTTGACTACAGTCTCAAGGCATGAATGTACCTTCCTCTACCGTACTATCCATCCTCCAGTTAATTCTGTAACTTCTTTTAACACACCCTGGCACTGCCTAATGCGGCAAGCTTCTGGCAGCTTCCAAAGGGCACACACCATTTGCTGTTTGGGCACTGAACATTCAAACTAGAAACACTATTTCTATCTGCTGACCTGGCTTGATCAAATGCCCTGGACACCACTTCCTTGTCATAGCCTTTATCTAGAATTTTTTTGAGCAAGAATCTGGCCTTGCTGTAAGAAGCTTAGTTCCAACGAACAGTTTTTTTTAATCCTAAGAAACTGACTCCTAGGTATGTTGCCCAACAATTTATGATGGTGGTTACTTGAGGCATGCAACTATTTACTCTTACTGCCTTAAAATGAGTTTTAGTGTGTATTTTGGAATCACCAGCTACCACAAAGAGCTCCAAATCCAGGAATGTAATACATGTAGGATGAGTAACAAAGGTAAACTTGAGTCCCATATCGTTTTCATTGAAGGAGGACATGATCCCAAACAATGCCTCCACGTCAAGTACATCTGCGTTTCCCCAAAGGCGGGCAGCCTGATGGAGCTCCCCAAGAGCTGCTCCCCTCTGCACAGGACCATCATGCTAAGGGTTAACATTTGCTTGTACTTTGTGGAACGTCAACCCCACCCACTGGAATGTTAATGAGCAAAGAGGACACAAATAACTTTTTGTTCACAGCTGCATTGAAAATCAACCACCCCAGTGTACATCTGCGTTGCCCCAAAGGTGGACAGCCTTTGGCGCAGCCGAAGGGCAGCCAAAGGGTGTGAGACATTCGCTGCTGTTTGGTGATGTTAAAGCTGGTCTATTTTAAATTGGAAAATCACAAGCCCTTTATCCCCTGTACCCAATTTTCCAACTCTATCTGTCTATGAAATGTCTGTGAATTGACTGTTTAACCCTGTTCTTTTAATGTAACCAGGAATTTTTATAACTCTTTGCCCAGGACATACTTGAAAATGAGCGGTAACTCTCAATGGATTACTTCCTGGCAAAACATTTTTATAAATAAATAAATACCAGACGAGAATGATATCGTCAATGAAATGACCATAGAACACCAGGACCACCCCCTGCCTGGCATTGTTCCAGACATGGAACTCCTCCCACAACCCCATGTACAAATTCGCATAGCTGGGGGCGAACGTGGTGCCCATGGCTGTTCCACATGTCTGTAAATATAAAATGCGTTCAAAAAGAAAATAATTATGTTGTAAAACAAACTCAATACTTGATAATAAAAAGTCTCTGTGTATGGTATAGAATGGTCAAGCTCCAGAAAATGTCTGACTGCATTGAGACTCTTAAGATGTTCGATACATGAATACAATGACAAAAAGTTGCATGTGCCCCATCGATATGTATTTTTCCAATATATCTCGAAGGTAGAATCAATGATGTGCAGTGTGTCCCTCAGATAGGATCTGAGCCTAGTGACATAAGGTTGTAAAAATAAGTCCCCATATTGTGACACGCTGGACGTCTTTAACTCCACCCCCAACACAATGGGCCTCCCTGGAGGATTGGTCAAGCATTTATGTACTTTAGAAAGGTGGTACAAAAACGGTATTCTGGGATGCCCAATATACCCTGTACAAAAACTGGAACTCCAGTTCAGTGATAATACCCAGATCCCTTGGTTGCAAGAGGTGCCCACGATGTAATATTTGGAAATCTCTAGTCAGATCATTGGCCAACAATCGGTATGTCCTAAATCAGTATAAGTGCTTCCTGAATATAAACCACCCTATCTTGCACCACAATGACCCCCCCAACCCCTGTCTGATGACAATGTGATCCAAGCCTTTGAACTCCCTCAGAGCCACTAATTCATCCCCAGATAAATTCTTCCTATTACGAGATGGTTTAGAGCAAAGTTTTCTACATTCTGTAACACTGGTGTATAAAATATGTCTATGAAAATAGGAAGGTATAAAGACATGTACAATATCTGTAAATATCTGTAAATATCTTAAATAGGAGAACTTATAGTGTCAGGCCTATGACAGGAGGTCAAAGTGTTCAGAAAGGTGCAATGAAAATTAAGAATCCATAGGTGTGAGGATTTGCCATCCTGGCGGCCGCAGACCGTCTCATTACCTCAACAAACCTTCTGTGACGGACACTCAGGATGCGCGGTCTAGTGGCCCCCCTACGCCCGCGCATCTTGCGCGGTCTGATTCCCCTTCTGCGGATTTGGTCCACGCGCCCCGCCCTGATGCATGACGGGTGCGTTCGTCCAGCCTCCTTGCTGACGTGCGGTCCAAGCCCCGCCCCAGCTCTGGTGATGGACAGGACTGGCGTGGAAGTGACGCCCCCTGACCTCCGTGACACGCGTTAGTCGGCGCGCGATTGTCCCCACCCCCTCTTGCTCAAAGGACATTCAGAACCGGAGTGGGAGTGACGCGCGTGCCAAGCTCCGCCCCCTGACGCGCGCCAGCGGTTTCGTCCCCATCCCCGATTAGGCTGCATCATAGGGCACAGATTAACACACATTCCCAGCTAGCTCAAACTCCCACACCCACCACCGTGATGAATATATATTTATGTCAACCAAAGAGCTACTGAGCGTGGCAATTGCATACAAGAGACAGGGGGTGCCCAATCCTACATCCCATTGACAAAACATACTGCATATGATGAAAAGTATAAAGTAAAATACTTCAATAATAATAATAATAATATTAAATACTTGGTTATTTGGTTAACCCTTTGGCCAAAGCGTCATAGGGCACACCTGTGTGCACCAGCAGCCTATTGGTGCCCATTTCCTGGTTCCGCCCTGGCTGGCCATTGGAGGCTCTGCCTTTATATACCTTCAGTCTGCTTTCACTCTTTGCTGAGCATAGTCTTGTGTGAAGCCGTGCCTTCCTGCATTCCAGTTCCTGTGACCCTGCCTTGCCTTGCCGATTAACCTCTTGTTGCTTGACCCTGCTTGTCTTTTGGATTCCGCACCTCTCCTCTCCTGATCCGGCTACGAACGACCATTCTCCTGTCTCCAGTCCTGACCTTGGCTGAGTACTCCAATGATTCGATAATCTCCTATCCTGAACCTGGCTACGTACCCCGACAATCCGATTCTCTCCAATCCTGAACCTGGCTATATATATAATACTAAGTGCGCAAATTAAAACATTAAACAATAAAATATAGTAACAGTTACTGCCTAAGTGTTACGCTATACACAGTAGCAATATATAGGGGAAAAGGGGGAAACACAGGCGCAAAATGTTAACTAAACAGTAAAAATATGAGCATTTGTAGACTGGGGATAATAATGGAATCCTTGATTTGGTTCTCTGAAATAAAGAATGGAAAGAGACAGAATATGGTGAAGTACATTTTTGTATTTGTTACTGCGCAAAAGTAGATCGCTACTTACAAAGTAGCAGAAGTTTTGGGCATATACTATATAAAATCCTCTCCGTCCTGCTGCCAGGAGTTGTGGTCTGTTTCCTCTCCACGTGGGACGCCGAGATCCTCCGTGGTGTGGTTCCTCCGTCTGCAGCTACCTTCCTGATCTCCCAGGTTTCTCCTCTGGTCCCGCGAGACTTCAGTGGTGACGTCACTCAGTCAAAATTTTAACCGGAGCGCCGGGAGTAATGTCCAAGGAACATGAATGTTATTGTAACAGGGGAGTTATCCCTGGTCAGGTAATGTGCCTCTAATCCAGCAGTGTGGTGGTTTAACTTGCTGGTATCAATTAACAAACACCATCTACCTGATTAGTTGGCTTAGAAAGTATGTCTTTTGAGACGAAGTGAGACTCCTTTGCTCACACCTGACTGAACTTTGAGACAAGCAGAGATTCCTTAGTCCACAACTGGCTGAACCAAGGAAGGGACACTTGTCTTGAGCCCTGCCAGAAGAAATAGCAAGCTGCTTTCAAGACACAGGGGAAACTTCTAAACCTGAATGCTGACACACCCTGAGGAAAGGGAGCTGAACCAGGGCCAGAGAAGATTTTCCCTCCAAACCACAAGAACAGAATGAGACTTTTTATTTACAAGACTTTTTATATCTGTTCATTTCATGCTATAATGTTTTGGGGCTGGGAGACATGCTTATCTAAGGGACTTGTGAACCGCATATTTTTTCACTAGAAATACTCCCAAGTGAATAGAAGCTTTGTTTACCCCTTGTTTGGATGGTTTCCTGTTGTTAAGGAAAAGGTGCAATTAAAGGCTTATTGAATTTCACCCTAATCAGTCTCCCTTGCATACCTATGTGAGCGTCCGCCTACAGTTATCAGGGAGGGAATAAACTGAATTTCAAATTTTGGGGATAGGGAGAGCTATTATTGTAACAGGGGAGTTATCCCTGGTCAGGTAATGTGCCTCTAATCCAGCAGTGTGGTGGTTAACTGCTGGTAGTCAATTAACAAACACCATCTACCTGATTAGTTGGCTTAGAAAAGTATGTCTTTTGAGACAGGAAGTGAGACTCCTTTGCTCACACCTGAGCTGAACTTTGGAGACAGAGCAGAGATTCCTTAGTCCACAACTGGGCTGAACCAAGGAAGGGACACTTGTCTTGAGCCCTGCCAGAAGAAATAGCAGAGCTGCTTTCAAGACACAGGGGAAACTTCTAAACCTGAATGCTGACACACCCTGAGGAAAAGGGAGCTGAACCAGGGACAGAGAAGATTTTCCCTCCAAACCACAAGGAACAGATGAGACTTTTATTTACAAGACTTTTTATATCTGTTCATTTCATGCTATATGTTTGGGGCTGGGAGACATGCTTATCTAAGGGACTTGTGAACCGCATAGTTTTTCACTAGAAATACTCCCAAGTGAATAGAAGCTTTGTTTACCCCTTGTTTGGATGGTTTCCTGTTGTTAAGGAAAAGGTGCAATTAAAGGCTTATTGAATTTCACCCTAATCAGTCTCCCTTGCATACCTATGTGAGCGTCCGCCTACAGTTATCAGGGAGGGAATAAACTGAATTTCAAATTTTGGGGATAGGGAGAGCTAAGAGAATGATCAAAAGCCTCCACCCTACGCATTTCGTCCTGGTACTAGGACTTCATCTGCGGAATTAGTCTGTGTGACTGGATGAATTTGATATTCAGTTTATTCCCTAGCTGCAGACGGAGGAACCACACCACGGAGGATCTCGGCGTCCCACGTGGAGAGGAAACAGACCGCAACTCCAGGCAGCAGGACGGAGAGGATTTTATATCCTATATGCCCAAAACTTCTGCTACTTTGTAAGTAGCGATCTACTTTTGCGCAGTAACAAATACAAAAATGTACTTCACCAAGGATTCCATTGTTATCCCCAGTCTACAAATGCTCATATTTAAACTGTTTAGTTAACATTTTGCACCTGTGTTTCCCCCTTTTCCTATATATATACACAGGTAAACCCCGTTATAGCGCGGTCCTCGGGGTCCACCTCGAGACCACCGCGTTAGTAACGGGGTCGCGCTAATTGTAAAAAAAAAATGGCTGCCACGTGCCTGATCGGGAGGGAGGGAGTGAGGAGGGAAGGAAGGAAGAGGCCTGCACAACATGTGGCACCTCTGGCCTCTCTGTGGGGCCCGCGATGACTCTGGCCGGGCGCCAGTTAATTAAATAAATAAAAAAAAAAAAGTTTTAAAAAACGGCGGCGATTCATCCCTCCTCCCAGCCCCCTCCCTCTCGCCTCCCTCCCAGCCCCCTCCCTCTCCCCTCCCTCCCAGCCCCCAGCAGCCATGTGTTTTTTTTTCTTCCGGAGAGGTCAGAGCATGAGGGGGCGGAGCTTAGGCTTAGTACCGGGGAGAGAGGATGTGCTGATCTGATCTAAGGTAGGGTGTGGTAAAGATCAACATAGTGGTCTCTTCAGTGAATATAAGTAGCCGGTACACCTGGAAGCGGGACCACTCAAATAATACCACCACTGCATTGAGAAATTGCTTGTGCAGGATGTGAAATAGATTTTAAAATGTTATAATCTATTAAGAATTTATTTATTGAAAGCGAATCCTGATTATTATTTTTTTATTGTGACTTAGAAAGGTAGAACCCTCTGTTTCCAGGACGGCCCCTGTGAATATGCATTAATAAAGAGACAATTGACAAACCTAACTAAATAACAGGAAAAATAATATTGAAACCTTTTTGTAAAATATTGTACCCCAGAAGTGACCCTTCAGTAAAAGTGAAACTGGCAATAAATGTAAATATATTTTAGTGACAGGAGTAAGGATCCCGTGACTATACCACATCACAGAAGCTACAACAGTTGATTTATAATGTGAGAAAAAAAAACATAAAATATACATGATTATATACACAATTAGCCATATTAATAGTGGTGCTATCCCGAAGAACATCTTGTATTAAAGGCCCCCTCTTATTCTACAGGGACTGGAAGGATATTCTTATGGAATAGCACAGTTTAGTAAACATGCGTCTGTAGTGCCTATACAGGAGACAGCAAAGATTAAAATGTAAGGGTGTTGAAACAAAAAACAGGTGCACACAGTGGCTGGGTTATTGGCAGTTTACCACACAATGTAGATATGCATGATGTGTTTAATTTTGCATATTATTAACACTAATGGCATGCCGTTAAAGTTAACACCAGGTTGTCTTAGAAATCAATATGCCGTAATGCAGCATAGTGAGCTTTGAAGATACCGTTCATGGTTAACGAGACATTAACTTAAATTAAGGTCATGTTAAGTCAATAATTGAGCTTTGTGATCGGTCCTTAATAGTTCTATGTGAATAATACGAGTGTGAAAATAATTTTGATGTCATATATTGTTTTACTTAATATTTTGACAAAACACATATAATTAACTGCAGTGAACTAGGGCTGGTTGATTTCTCCACCTTTTTTGCCTCCACATTTACGAACTCTAAGAAATCTGAAGAATCATCCGGTACTCTTCCCCGTGATCCGGCCATCTCAACATATTGCAGATAGTAACTGGAAAATCTTCCCCTGTCTAAAAAAATCCTAATACTAATCAGCATGGCTGAATACATATTAGTACTCAACACACCTGCACCTTTATGTACTGTATAGATTAAGTATATTCTCACAGATTTTCCTAACTTCTTTTAAGGTAGGAAACAAATAGAAAGGCTGAACTGTTTAGTGAACAAGGTCCAGATTCTTATATTGCAAAAATTGGAATTATCAACATTTTTGTTTCATTGCCAGATGTTGCCCATGTTTTCTTTTTATTTCCCTTCTTTTAGACATGCATTTGATCTGTACCTCTAAATTCCTTTCTCCCGTTTTTTCTCAGAATTTCTTTCCTATTTCTCCAAAACTCTCCTTGTTCCTTCTAAATTATTGTTTAATTTGTATCTTAATAAAACATAATTGTTTGTTCTTGTATAACGCAGACACAGTCCTGCCCTGTAAGAGCTTACAATCTTTGTTTTGGTGCTTGAGGCACAGGGGGATAAAGTGACTTGCTCAAGGTCACAAGGAGCTGACACTGAGAATTGAACCAGGCTCCCCTGCTCATTGCCAGTCAGTGTCTTTACTCACTGACCCCGCTCCTCTCCCAGTGAGATCTACGTTATCACTCACTTCGCCCTTGCTCCCAATGTCGTGGTTATCTTTCCACTCTCCACTATTCTGGTCTTCTTCCTCTGTCCACACACTTATTAAAATAATAAGAAATTGACATGGGTTCCCTCATAACCACACAACGAATTAAAACTATAGGTTAACAATATAGTCTGCTCTGGTAGAATACCTATATGATGCTATTCCACAGCAACTTTCCTGCACCAGAAGACATAGTATGGCACATTCAAAGTGAGTGTCGCCAAAGATAAACATCTAGTAGAGCAACCACATTCGGAATAGGGCCCACAGTATTTCTTTAAAGTTAGTCTCTCAAAACCCGTCACCTGTTTACGACACTAATATTCTGTCTCCTACTTGAAAACAAGATGCACTCAATATATTTTGTGCTTGGTAAATTATTTTTATAAATAAATAAGTTACAAGATAAAAACAATTGATCTTAATTTGCATGACTGTTATTGTTTTCCCATTTGTATATTACCTTCTTTATTCCCAGAACTGCATAACTGTTTGGCTCCTAGGAATAGGCTACAGACAGATTCTTTTAGGTTTTGACATGAACATTTAGAATACATACTGTAAGCCTCTCTACTCTTTTTCTCTCTCTTCTTCCATAACATTGTTAATTTATAAACTATGTATACTTTCCTCACAAAAATCTAATTAATATTATTAATGGTAGTAGCATGAAACTATAATGCAATGTGGGTGCAATTCTGGAGCAAAAAAAGAGAGCATCATATGTATCGAAGCTTAAAAGGCAGTTAGATCAATACAATTTTTTCTTTGATACAGTACATTTATGCAGTTTATTTTATCAGAACTGCACCATTTCCCTTTGATACATAGGCCCCCAAAAGTAAGGTACCAGTAACACACCAAGTTATACTGTAAAAAAATATTTGGAAGAATGCTATACTGTAGTCTCTGGAAGGTAGACTGTTTTTCTTTCAGTTTACCTTGTCATTATTTTTGACATTGTTTGGAAGTATACCCTAGGATATAATAATATTTACAATTATATGTAAACATATAACAAAAAGTGAATCCCCATAAACAATATTTAAAATATATATTATTTAACAACGCTCTAGATTTTTGATTATCCTACTGTAATTTTTTTTAGGCTAAGCGTTCTACAATAAAAGTGGTGTCAATGGGGAGCCCTGTCTGGTAATATTTGTGATAGCAAATGGGATTGAATACAATATAGCAGGAATTAGCAACTCTATATTCAGTAGTAGCAGAATACTGGTACCTGTATAAAGATTCAACCTAGGTTAGAAAATTAGGGCCAAAATCAAAATGATCAGGGTACAGAAAAGAAGGACCACCTGACCCTGCAGCCAATGACAGCAACAGAAGAATGAGTACTGTTAAAGATGCAACTTCAATTAGGTTGGTATTTTTTTACCTTTTGTTTATCAACAGGTCACTTTCAATCCTATAGAAACTATTAGGCTTGACAGTACTATGCATTTGTACTGAAAAAGAAGACCTTTTTTAGGCATAGCAAAATACAGAATATTACTTTCACGTGAATTCAAAATAGCTTTATATCCTACATTCTGGTACTTGCGCACCAGGATTCTGAGTGCTTTAATCAACCTAGCACAGGACCCAAGTCCATTATAACCGTTTTTCTTTTTAAACAATACAACATATTATTCCTTAAAATATTGGATGAATATTAAAAAGTTACTTCTTCAGCCGGCTTCATCCCTAGGAGAAATACATTTTTTTTTTTTAGAAATATTTGCTAGGATATTCCTGCAGTTTACTAGAACTCTCAAGTGCACCTTTTGCCAAATCAAACATGAATGCCAGTATTTCTAACCTACACTGTAACGCTGTTTCATTGCAAACTTTGATCCAGTACTTTAACCAAAATGCATTCTGGGTCACAGCAGTCCTGTATTGATATGGAGCTTGACAAACCGGATTTGACTACAGTCTCAAGCATGAATGTCCTTCCTTACCGACTATCCATCCTCCGTTATCTGTAACTTCTTTTAACACCCCCGGCACTGCCTAATGCCAAGCTTCTGGCAGCTTCCAAAGGGCAAACACCATTTGCTGTTTGGGCACTGAACATCAAACTAGAAACACTATTCTACTGCTGACCTGGCTTGATCAAATGCCCTGGACACCACTTCCTTGTCATAGCCTTTATCTAGAATTTTTTTGAGCAAGAATCTGGCCTTGCTGTAAGAAGCTTAGTTCCAACGAACAGTTTTTTTTAATCCTAAGAAACTGACTCCTAGGTATGTTGCCCAACATTTATGATGGTGGTGTCTGTGAGCATGCATATACTCTACTCCTTACTGCCTTAAAATGAGTTTTAGTGTGTATTTTGGAACACCAGCTACCACAAAGAGCTCCAAATCCAGGAAGTAATACATGTAGGATGAGTAAACAAGGTAAACTTGAGTCCCATATCGTTTTTCATTGAGGAGGACATGATCCCAAACAATGCCTCCACGTCAAGTACATCTGCGTTTCCCCAAAGGCGGGCAGCCTGATGGAGCTCCCCAAGAGCTGCCCCCTCTGCACAGGACCATCATGCTAAGGGTTAACATTTGCTTGTACTTTGTGGAACGTCAACCCCCCCCCACTGGAATGTTAATGAGCAAGAGGACACATAACTTTTTGTTCACAGCTGCATTGAAAATCAACCACCACCACAGTGTTCATCTGCGTTGCCCCAAAGGTGGACACAGCCTTTGGGCAGCCGAAGGGCAGCCAAAGGGTGTGAGACATATCGCTGCTGTTTTGGTTATGTTAAAGCTGGTCTATTTTAATATTGAAAATCACAACCCTTTATTCCCCTGTACCCAATTTTCCAACTCTATCTGTCTAGAAATGTCGTGTGAATTGACTGTTTAACCCCTGTTATTTTTAATGTAACCAGGATTTTTAAACTCTTTTGCCCGGACATACTTGAAAATGACGGTAACTTCTCAATGGATTACTTCCTGGCAAACATTTTTTAAATAAATAAATACCAGACGAGAATGATATCGTCATGAAATGACCATAGAACACCAGACCACCCCCTGCCTGGCATTGTTCCGACATGGAACTCCTCCCACAACCACACCCCATGTACAATTCGCATAGCTGGGGGCGAACGTGGTGCCCATGCTGTTCCACATGTCTGTAAATATAAAATGCGTTCAAAAAAGAAAATAATTATGTTTAAAAACAAACTCAATACTTGATAATAAAAGTCTCTGTGTATGGTATAGAATGGTCAAGCTCCAGAAAATGTCTGAGCTTGAGACTCTTAAGATGTTCGATACATGAATACAATGACAAAAGTTGCATGTGCCCCATCGATATGTATTTTTCCAATATATCTCGAAGGTAGAATCATGATGTGTGCGTGTCCCTCAGATAGGATCTGAGCCTAGTGACTAAGGTTGTAAAATAAGTCCCCATATTGTGACACGCTGGACGTCTTTAACTCCCCAAACCCCAACACAATGGGCCTCCCTGGAGGATTGGTCAAGCATTTATTGTACTTTAGAAGGTGGTACAAAACGGTATTCTGGGATGCCCAATATACCCTGTACAAAAACTGGAAAACTCCAGTTCGTGATAATAACCGACCAGATCCCTTGGTGTCAAGAGTGGCCCACGATGTAATATTTGGAATCTCTATTCAGATCATTGGCCAACAATCGGTATGTCCTAAACAGTATATAAGTGCTTCTGATATAAACCACCCTATCTTGCACCACAATACCCCCACCCCCCAACCCCTGTCTGATGACAATGTATCCAAGCCTTTAACTCCCTCAGAGCCACTAATTCATCCCCAGTATAATTCTTCCTATTACGAGATGGGTTTAGAGCAAGTTTTCTACATCTGTAACACTGGTGTATAAAATATGTCTATGAAATAGGAAGGTATAAAGACATGTCAATATCTGTAAATATCTGTAAATATCTTAAATAGGAGAACTTATAGTGTCAGGCCTATGACAGGAGGTCAAAGTGTTCAGAAAGGTGTGCAATGAAAATTAAGAATCCTATGTGTGAGGATTTGCCATCCTGGCGGCCGCAGACCGTCTCATTACCTCAACAACCTTCTGTGACGACACTCAGGATGCGCGGTCTATTGGCCCCCCTACCGCCCGCGCATCTTGCGCGGTCTGATTCCCCTTCTGCGGATTTGGTCCACACGCGCCCCCGCCCTGATGCATGACGTGGCGTCTTCCAGCCTCCTTGCTGACGTGCGGTCCAAGCCCCGCCCCAGCTCGGGTGATGGACAGACTGGCGTGGAAGTGACGCCCCCTGACCTCCGTGACACGCTTTAGTCGCCGCGATTGTCCCCACCCCCTCTTGCTCAAAGGACATTCAGAACCGGAGTGGGAGTGACGCGCGTGCCAAGCTCCGCCCCTTGACGCGCCGCCAGCGGTTTCGTCCCCTCCCCATTAGGCTGCATCAATGGGCACAGATAAACAACCTTCCCAGCTAGCTCAAACCCCACACCACACCCCGTGAGAATATATATTTATGTCAACCAAAGAGCTACTGAGCGTGGCAATTGCATACGGAGACAGGGGGTTCCCAATCCTACATCCCATTGACAAAAACATACTGCATATGATGAAAAGTATAAAGTAAAATACTTCAATAATAATAATATAATTATTAAATACTTGGTTATTTGGTTAACCCTTTGGCCAAAGCGTCTATGGCACACCTGTGTGCACCAGCAGCCATATTGGTGCCCATTTCCTGGTTCCGCCCTGGCTGGCCATTGGAGGCTCTGCCTTTAATACCTTCTCTGCTTTCACTCTTTGCTGAGCATAGTCTTGTGTGAAGCCGTGCCTTCCTGCATTCCAGTTCCTGTGACCCTGCCTTGCCTTGCCGATTAACCTCTTTTGTGCTTGACCCTGCTTGTCTTTTGATTCCGCACCTCTCCTCTCCTGATCCGCTACGAACACCATTCTCCTGTCTCCATTCCTGACCTGGCTGAGTACTCCAATGATTCGATAATCTCCTATCCTGAACCTGGCTACGTACCCCGACAATCCGATTCTCTCCAATCCTGACCTGGCTATATATATATACTAAGTGCGCAATTAAAACATTAAACATAAATATAGTAACAGTTTACTGCCTAAGTGTTACGCTATAACACAGCAATATATAGGGGAAAAGGGGAAACACAGGCGCAAAATGTTAACTAAACAGTAAAATATGAGCATTTGTAGACTGGGGATAATAATGGAATCCTTGATTGGTTCTCTGAAATAAAGAATGGAAAGAGCACAGAATATGGTGAAGTACATTTTTGTATTTGTTACTGGCGGCAAAAGTAGATCGCTACTTACAAAGTAGCAAGTTTTGGGCTATACTATATAAAATCCTCTCCGCCTGCTGCCAGGAGTTTGGGTCTGTTTCCTCTCTCCACGGTGACGCCGAGAATCCTCCGTGGTGTGGTTCCCTCCGTCTGCAGCTACCTTCCTGATCTCCCAGTTTGCTTTCCCTCTGGTCCCGCGAGACTTCAGTGTGACGTCACTCAGTCAAAATTTTAACCGGAGCGCCGGAAGTATGTCCAAGGAACATGAATGTTATTGTAACAGGGGAGTTATCCCTGGTCAGGTAATGTGCCTCTAATCCAGCATGTGGGTGGTTAACTGCTGGTAGTCAATTACAAAACAAACCCACATCTAACCTGATTAGTTGGCTTAGAAAAGTATTTCTTTGAGACAGAAGTGAGACTCCTTTGCTCACACCTGAGCTGAACTTTGGAGACAGAGCGAGATTCCTTAGTCCACAACTGGGCTGAACCAAGGAAGGACACTTGTCTTGAGCCCTGCCAGAAGAAATAGCAGAGCTGCTTTCACAAGACACAGGGGAAACTTCTAAACCTGAATGCTGAACACAAACCTGAGAAAAGGAGCTGAACCAGGGACAGAGAAGATTTTCCCTCCAACCACAAGAACAGATGAGACTTTATTTACAGACTTTTTATATCTGTTCATTTCATGCTATATGTTTGGGGCTGGGAGACATGCTTATCTAAGGGACTTGTGAACCGCATATTTTTCACTAGAATACTCCCAAGTGAATAAAGCTTTGTTTACCCCTTGTTTGGATGTTTCCTCTGTTGTTAGGAGAAAGGTGCAATTAAAGGCTTATTGAATTTCATCACCCTAATCATCTCCCTTGCATACCTATGTGAGCTCTCCGCCTACAGTTTATCAGGGAGGTAATAAACTGAATTTCAAATTTTGGGGTAGGGGAGCTATTATTGTAACAGGGGAGTTATCCCTGGTCAGGTAATGTGCCTCTAATCCACAGTGTGGGTGGTTAACTGCTGGTAGTCAATTACAAACACACCATCTACCTGATTAGTTTGGCTTAGAAAGTATGTCTTTTGAGACAGGAAGTGAGACTCCTTTGCTCACACCTGACTTGAACTTGGAGACAGCAGCAGAGATCCTTAGTCCACACTGGCTGAACCAAGGAAGGGACACTTGTCTTGAGCCTGCCAGAAGAATAGCAGAGCTGCTTTCAAGACACAGGGGAAACTTCTAAACCTGAATGCTGACACACCCTGAGAAAAGGGAGCTGAACCAGGACAGAGAAGATTTTCCCTCCAAACCACAGGAACGATGAGACTTTTATTTACAAGACTTTTTATATCTGTTCATTTCATGCTATATTTTTGGGGCTGGAGACATGCTTTCTAAGGGACTTTGAAACCGCATAGTTTTTCACTAGAAATACTCCCAATGAATAGAAGCTTTTTTTACCCCTTGTTTGGATGGTTTCCTGTTGTTAAGAAAAGGTGGCAATTAAAGGCTTATTGAATTTCACCTAATCAGTCCTCCTTGCATACCTATGTGAGCGTCCGCCTACGTTATCAGGGAGGGAATAAACTGAATTTCAAATTTTGGGGATAGGAGAGCTAAGAGAATGATCAAAAGCCTCCACCCTACGCATTTCTCCTGGTACTAGGACTTCATCTGCGGAATTAGTCTGTGTGACTGGATGAATTTGATATTCAGTTTATTCCCTAGCTGCAGACGGAGGAACCACACCACGGAGGATCTCGGCGTCCCACGTGGAGAGGAAACAGACCGCAACTCCAGGCAGCAGGACGGAGAGGATTTTATATCCTATATGCCCAAAACTTCTGCTACTTTGTAATAGCGATCTACTTTTGCGCAGTAACAAATACAAAAATGTACTTCACCAAGGATTCCATTGTTATCCCCATTCTACAATGCTCATATTAAACTGTTTATTTAACATTTTGGCCTGTGTTTCCCCCTTTTCTATATATACACAGGTAAACCCGTTATAGCGCGGTCCTCGGGGTCCACCTCGAGACCACCGCGTTAGTAACGGGCGCCGCTAATTAAAAAAAAAATGGCTGCCACGTGCCCTGATCGGGAGGGAGGGGAGTGAGGAGGGAAGAAGGAAGAGGCCTGCACACATGTGGCACCTCTGCCTCTCTGTGGGGCCCGCGATGACCTCTGGCCGGCGCCAGTTAATTAAATAATAAAAAAAAAAAAGTTTAAAAAACGGCGGCGATTCCCCTCCTCCCAGCCCCTCCCTCTCGCCTCCCTCCCAGCCCCTCCCTCTCCCCTCCCTCCCAGCCCCCAGCAGCCATGTGTTTTTTTTTTTCTTTCCTTGGAGAGGTCAGAGCATAGGGGGCGGAGCTTAGGCTTAGTACCGGGGAGAGAGGTGTGCTGATATGTCTAAGGTAGGGTGTGTGTGTGTGTGTGTGGTGTGTGTGTGTGGTGTTGTGTGTGTTTGGTGTGTGTGTGTGTGTGTGTGTGTGTGTGTGTGTGTGTGTGTGTGTGTGTGTGTGTAAAACGGGCTGGTGGGGGTGTGTGAAAAACGGGCTGGTGGGGGGGTGGGCTGCTGACATGTGAGGAGGGGGGGTGGGCTGCTGACATGTGAGGGGGGTGGGCTGCTGACATGTGAGGGGGGGGTGGGCTGGTGACATGTGAGGGGGGTGGGCTGCTGACATGTAGGGGGGGTGGGCTGCTGACAGTGAGGGGGGGTGGCTGATGACATGTGAGGGGGGGGTGGGTTGCTGACTGAGGGGGTGGGGGCTTGTGACATTTGAGGGGGGGTGGGCTCTACATGTGAGGGGGTGGGCTGCTGACTGTGAGGGGGGGTGGGCTGCTGACATGTGAGAGGGGGTGGGGCTGCTGACATGTGAGGGGGGTGGGCTGTGACATGTGAGGGGGGGTGGGGCTGCTGACATGTTGAGGGGGGTGGGCTGCTGACATGTTAGGGGGGGTTGGGCTGCTGACATGTGAGGGGGGGGCTGCTGACGATGGTGGGGGGGGTGGGCTGCTGACATGAAGGGGGGGGTGGGCTGCTGACATGTGAGGGGGGGGGGGGGCGCT
>CM071568.1:158084975-158265695 GCA_036426205.1 Ascaphus truei | reverse complement strand
GGGGGGGTGGGCTGCTGACATGTGAGGGGAGGGGTGGGCTGCTGACATGTGAGTGTATTGTGAGAGCTGAGTGCTGTGAGAGCTGTGTGCTGTGAGCAGTGTGCAGTGAGTGCTGGGAGTGTCTGGTGTGTGCAGTGTGCAGTGGAAGTGTGTGCAGTGGGAGTGTGTGCAGTGGGAGTGTGTGCAGTGGGAGTGTGCAGTGGGAGTGTGTGCGTGCAGTGGGAGTGTGAGTGTGCAGTGGGAGTGTGAGTGTGGTGGGAGTGTGTGCGTGCAGTGGGAGTGTGTGCGTGCAGTGGGAGTGTGTGCGTGCAGTGGGAGTGTGTGCGTGCAGTGGGAGTGTGCGTGCAGTGGGAGTGTGCGTGCAGTGGGAGTGTGTGCGTGCAGTGGGAGTGTGCGTGCAGTGGGAGTGTGTGCGTGCAGTGGGAGTGTGTGCGTGCAGTGGGAGTGTGTGCGTGCAATGTAGAGTATGTGCAGTGTGTGCAGTGTAGAGTGTGTGCAGTGTAGTGTGTGTGCAGTGAGCAGTGTGCAGTGTGTGCAGGGTGCAGTGTATGCAGTGAGAGTGTGTGCAGTGAGAGTGTGTGCAGTGTGCAGTGTGTGCAGTGAGAGTGTGTGCAGTGAGAGTGTGTGCAGTGAGAGTGTGTGCAGTGTACAGTGTGTGCAGTGTACAGTGTGTGCAGTGAGCAGTGTGTGCAGTGTGCGCAGTGAGCAGTGTGTGCAGTGAGAGTGTGTGCAGTGTGCAGTGAGCAGTGTGTTCAGTGTGAGCAGTGTGAGCAGTGTGTGCAGTGTGTGCAGTGAGCAGTGTGTGCAGTGAGAAGTGAGCAGTGTGTGCAGTGAGCAGTGTGTGCAGTGAGTGTGTGCAGTGTGCAGTGAGCAGTGTGTGCAGTGTGCGCAGTGAGCAGTGTGTGCAGTGAGAGTGTGTGCAGTGTGAGCAGTGTGTGCAGTGTGTGCAGTGAGCAGTGTGTGCAGTGAGCAGTGTGAGCAGTGAGCAGTGTGTGCAGTGAGCAGTGTGTGCAGTGAGCAGTGTGTGCAGTGAGCAGTGTGTGCAGTGAGCAGTGTGTGCAGTGAGAGTGTGTGCAGTGTGCAGTGAGCAGTGTGTGCAGTGTGCGCAGTGAGCAGTGTGTGCAGTGAGCAGTGTGTGCAGTGAGCAGTGTGTGCAGTGAGCAGTGTGTGCAGTGTGTGCAGTGAGAGTGTGCAGTGTGTGCAGTGTGTGCAGTGTGTGCAGTGTGCAAAAAAAAAAAATTTAAAATTTAAAAATACGTCACCGCTCAGTAAGTAGATGTCACAGATAGAAAGGTAGGTCAAAACTCCATGTCAGGTGGGAGTGGGAGTCTTGCTGAGGGGGGCCCCTACCTTTTTCCACCTGACATGGAGTTTTGACCTACCTTTCTGTCTGTGACATCTACTTACTGAGCGGTGACGTATTTTTCACTCTGTTACCTTTACAACTTGTGTACCCCCAACATGTAACCATTGCATCAATTATATGGTATAATAATTTTATATGTGGTCACAAGATCTCAGTGTAGGTTGATTGTCACGCAGGTGTGCTTAGACAAAGCCACCTGTGTCCTGTATATGTCTTGCTTTGGATCTTAACTTAGACCCTTGCCTCCAGGTCCACATTGTCTAGGTAGTGCTGAGCCTCCCCCACCTTTTAACTTTATCCCGTTTTATTCACTTTAATAAATTTCTTTTGTTACACTTCCATCTATGTCTGTGTGCTATTTAAAGGTTGCTTTTTCTCTGTTGTTTCCATATATATATATATATATATATATATATATATATATATATATATAGCAAATGGAAATATTACTGTATGCTCAAGTGCTGTGGGCTGGGTCATAATGGTGAAAGGCGGTGTTGCAGACCTGTCTAAGACATGCAGATGAGCATACAGTAATATTTCCATTTGCTATATGCTTTGCTGTGGAGGGGTTTTGTCACTTTTTATACCCATCATAACTTAACTAAGTATGGTAAACCCCATCCTCATTGCTACATTGCATAGCCAGTTAACCAACCCCACACTGATGAGACCCATTAAGGTCGAAACAGCTGTCTGTGGGTGGGTTTACTGGCTATGTATCTTAACCCTGGCTGTGCTCAAAGCTGTGACCATGTAGCAAGCTTAAGCCTATAGGGAACCATGTTAAAAATGGTTTTGAAGCAAAAGGTGACACTGTGTGCTCATTTGCATTTCATTTCCCAGAATCCCTTGCTGCAGTTGAAGTGCTGTGTGCTGGGTGATAATGGTGAAAGGCGGGGTTTCAGACCTGTCTAAGACATGCAAATGAGCATACTATAATATTTCCATTTGTTATATGCTTTGCTGTGGAGGGTTTTTGTCACTTTTTTTTACCCACCATAACCTACCTATCTATCTCTCTATATCTATCCATATCTAGTGCCCCTGGCTATAGCCTTCTACCGGCCTCAACATAAAAGTCCTGATAGGAACAGGCAGTGTTGGGGTTAATCTCCTGCCTTGAATGGGTACTATGTTGCCTTATCCAGGGGCAGGCCTAAACCGTCATTTGGAGTGTCATACCTGGGTCACATGTATATGGTATGATGCCTGTCAGTACCTGGACCTGCCCTGTTATGGGGCAGGGTTACAAGTCCTTCCCCTGGGTATAAAATCTGACACTCCACCAAATTGAGTGTGATGATTATGGAACACTGTGATACCCTTTTCCCTATCAGATGGTTAAGGAGATTGAGAGGGGCTCATGGGGCCTCAAGCCCTGTGGGTCTGCTCCAGGGCTGGAGGACGATCATTCTGTTGTACAATACAACTGCTGCTGGACCAACTATGGTGTGTGCTTATTGGAACGGAGAATTGCCTGTGGGGACCGTCCTGCATCAAGCAGGATCCTCATGGGATGGAGGCGCTGCACAGTAAGAACTACAAGAAAGCCTGCCCTGTTGCTGCTCCCAAACTCCAACCGCGGAGCAACTCAGACCTCCTGAACCAAAAGGTGAGCTACAGTACCCAGGAAAACACCTATGTAGTGGCAAGATCTTCCGTGGCAGGGGGGGAACAGGCGCTAAATTTGGAGGCTCTGCTAAGATGAGCAACAGGGGCAGCAAAGTATGGCTGGGAAACCCGCGGTAGTCACGGGAGACCAGGACTAATACCAGGGATCAATATCGTCAGACAGAACACGAGAGTTTATATAAAAATAATAAAACCTTCTCTAAGATCATTGCTGATGTCTTTCCTCCTTGGCATTATGTTAACACACACCTGAATGCTCCAGACCAGCAAACTGCTAAAACTTCAGCTTTTACAGAGGTGGTCACACTTGCTGATGATCAATTAATCAAGGGCATTTGATTAGTAGCACCTGTCTGCTACTTAGCATCTTAATTCCTATGGAAGCAGTAAGGGTATACTTAGTTTTTCACATATAGCTTTTCCATTTTGGCTTTATTTTTGTTATATTAATCATGACACGGTGTAATATGTCATGTGTTGCTGTTCATCTGAGGTTGTATTTACCTAATTTTAAGACCTGCTAAGAAACAGATGATTGTTATTACTGTATGTACTGATATGTAAAACCATAGAATTCAAAGAGGGAGTACTGTACTTTCTTTTTCACACAACTGTAGTGTCAGACACTATGGGCAAATATGCTGTAAATTATTGACTCCCATCACTACATTGTCCACTGGATTAAGAGCCCAAAACTAAGCATACCCATTACCAGCCAACAGACTTCTTCTATTTCATCTTTAGATATGTAAAATTATTGCAAGGATTTATCCCTCAGTGACATTTGCACATGCAGCCATGTGGCCTAAAAAGGCTTAAGAAAATTGAATTATTGCTTGAGTCAAATAATATCAGTACAGTATTGTTGAGCCAACACTCCATAAGCTACAACTATGCATTAAGGGATCTGTCCTGTCCCAATGTGTTTCTTCCTCTATCATTTTTCAAGTGAGAACAAAAAATGCTATTTTTTATTTAAAACTCTGAAGCCTTGAACCACTTTTTACTTTTTAAATTATAATTTTTTTTTTGCTTTTTTATTTTGCTTTTTAAACTTTGTTATACATAGTAGTGACACATATATACTATGTTCTTATATTCCCATAATCTGATATTTGGTGCCATTCAAATTAACCACACTTAGGCCATGTTAACTCTTTAGCTATTCTTATCCATTTCATTTTAAAAAGAGAACGGTTGGCAATTGTGGGCATTTAGTACTAATGATATTCATTGTACCACATAAACTCAATCCAATATTGGGAGGGCCTTAAAGCTGCAGTTCAGTCAATATCCTGCATGTGTTTTTTTTTTTTAATAAATCAGTTCTGTAGTAAGAAAAAATACTTTTAGCATTTTCTGTTTTAAAAAAAACAACTTTGAAAGACCAATTTTCTTGTATTCTATTTTAACAGCCATTTGCTAAGGCACTGCCCCTTCATGTCCTGTCACAAGCCCTGGCACACCCCTTTGTCAGCCCTGCCCTCCCTCTAGCACTTGTCAGTGCAGGAATGCTTATGAATATTCATGAGCTTCCACTGCCAGTCAAGCAGATTATAAACAAATCCCAGCTTTTAATATGTCACCAAATTTCGACCTATCAATACATGGAAAACGAATTGACCTGCAGCTATACTGTTCTTTAGCTAATTAGAGATTGCCCACATAAAACTATTGAAGTAAAAAAATAAATGTAAAAAAAAAAAAAAAAAAAGACTGAACTGCAGCTTTAATGTTTTTCAAGGAAGACTGAACAACTGAAGTGCTTATCTTAACTACACATACAAAAAAAACCTAAAGGGTATTCAACATCAGCCGGACTTACCTCAATATTTGTTACAATCATTTCTCTAAAGATATAAGCGATCGTACAGTCTTCTGACTGACATTTCACCCGAAAGTTTCCATACTCCATCACGTCTGGAGGATCGGGCCAGTACTGTTGGCATTTAGTCTACAGAAAGAAAAACATTCCACCGTTGTTGGCTTACATTTTTATCTCATTAGTATCTATTAATACTTTGTTTTATATATAGAGTATATAGTATATATAGATTATATATATATATATTAATATATATTCTATATATATTTATATTACTTTTTTGTAACAACTACAATTTGAAAAAGCTTTGAACATTACACTTTGTAAACTTTAAAATGTAAATTGTGAGCTCTCTTAAAAATAAATAAATAAAAAAATATATACATACAGTATATACACGCCTTTTTAATTGTTTCAAATAAAAATTATAATGCTGAACATAATTAAATTAGACAAACTTATAAAATACAACGATAAAGCAATAAATAGCCTATTTCCCAAGATATTTACATAGTAAACTAAAAAACAAAAAAACAAAATTGCAATCACCAAATTAAAACTGAACAACAATTTTTTAATTGCTACATAGTTACATTCTGTAGTTACATAGTAGATGAGGTTAAAAAAAAGACATGCGTCCATCGAGTTCAACCTATGCTAAATTTAGACGACAGATACTTTATCCTAGATTTGTATTTACAGTATATTAATCCGGAGGAAGGCTAACAAAAAAACTCCAGTGAAATATCATATAATTATATCTCATAGAGGAAAAATAAATTCCTTCCTGACTCCAATTCCAATAATTGGAAATCAGATTACTCCCTGGATCAACATCCTTTCCATATTTACTTATTTGGTATATCCCTGTATACCTTTCGTTTCTAAAAAGATGTCCAACCTTTTTTTTTTTTTTCCAATCGATTGTTTCTGCCATCACAGTCTCCATGGGTAATGTATTCCACATTTTAACTGTCCTTACTTTAAATAACCTTTTCCTTTGTCGCTGGTGAAATCTCCTTTCTTCCAACCTGAAGGGATTACCCTGTGTCCTTTGTACTGCCATTGGGAAGAATACTTATTTTGAAAGCTCCTTGTACTGTCCCTGAATATATTTGTATATAGTTATCATATCACCTCTTAGACACCTCTTTTCTAATGTAAATAAATCTAATTTAGCTAGCCTCTCCTCATAAACCAGATTGTCTGTTACATGAGAGAATTGCTTGTGCAGAATCCACTTGAGAAACTGTCTTTGATATGGATATAGTATATATCAGTATTGGCTGCACCTGAATACACATTCCATTGAGATGCAAGAAGTGAGGAAAATTGACAAACAAAAGGTTTGTCCACACCCTGGTAATAAACATTATTTTGTTTCTCTCCATGAAACTTCAAACACCACTTGTGTTTCCTGAATTAACATTTAGACACCAGGGGAAAACAGATACACATCTCCAATCAGAGATCAAACTCCTGTATCGTTGACCTGTCCAGCTTTTATTACAATCATATGATAGATCAGTTATTACTAGGAAATCCCATCAACTTCAAAGAAACACACACATAATTTAGTTTGAGTATCTTTCCCCAACCAATCAGAAACCTCCTACATGTCCATCTATGGCTTTAGAAACACATTTAAGGACAGACAAGGTATCAGTTAGGGAGAAGACTTTGTAGGGAGAGCTCAGAAAGACCTTTTGGAATTCCAACAGACATCATTTCAGGTAATTATGATCATAATTCTTGTACACTTGTAAATCTGTATATATATCTTTGTTTTATATCAATGTATTGTTAGATAGGATTAACTGTATTGTACTATTTTGTTAGGCCTGTAATAAGTACAAACCTTATAAGGAAATATAATTAGTACAACCGTATAATTGTTATATTTTGTTGCTGTTCTAATACATTCCTGTTTATTTGATTGAAGCCATCTCTATCGTGTCAATAACTCTCATAAACCAGGGTATACATGTGTAAATGTGTATCCTATTGGAACACATATCTACACATCAAGTTCCTTAAGTAATAGTTGTCAGTATTATTATATTAATTCTTATAAGCCAGATATACTTCTATAGATGGATAACTTAAACATGCATTTATATTCTTATGTCTGCATAAGACTAAAGACATATACAGTAGTTGCTAGTTAATTCTTATAAGCCAGCAATACTCATATAGATGGATACATTATAAATACATCTATATTTCTATTTCTTGATAAGAAATTATCGGTAACATTTTTGATCCCCTTTATTAACCTGGTGGCTCTTCTCTGCACTCTATCTAGTTCCATAATGTCTTTTCTAAGGAGTGACGCTGAAAATTGTACTCCATATTTAAGGTGTGGTATTACTAATGCTTAATAAAAGGGCATACTTATGTTTACTTCCTTTCATCCATTGCCTGTGTAGCGGTGTTTCCCCCACCCCCTGGGAGACATCCCCTGCTACCGAGTGTACAGTGGTGCTAAGTACCTGTTGGCTAACAGAAGATCTGAGATTCCGTCGATGTTGTTGGGGAAACAGGACAGTCTTTAGTGGCGACAGCTGGTTCTTTCTCACATTGGTGTCAGTGCCTCCATCTACCGCAGGCTCCAGTAGTTCTAGAAGCAGCCCCTGTGGAAGAACTCTCTCCTCTTTACCCAGACAGACTGCATGCCCAGGCAGAAGTATATTTTATAACAGCAACTTCTTTATTTTTCTGCAGCATACAGCATACACTGGATACACAGCTTACTCTAAGCCTCCAGCCTCCGAATGGTCCCTGGACACACACCCCCAGCCATGGGCACCAAGGGCAGTTCGTGCTCTACCTCTACTTCCTAGTACAGCAGGGGGTTTGGTACTCTCTCCCACTACACAAGGGGAGGGAACAGAAGGTGCCATAGTCCTGAACACCTCTGCTGTGATACCAGTCTCTCTGTGAGGAAAGTGATCAGCGGGCACTGCTTTGAAAAAATGGCAAAAAGGCTGGACTGTGCAAAAATATATATAAGCCTTTATTGATTCATGGCAAACATGGATAAAAAAGGGGAGAATGAGTCCCCCCTCAGTGCTCTAATGTGTTTCGCTCGTAGGGCTTTGTTTCAGATACCAGTCTCTCTCAAGGGGGAAGACAACTGCCACAATTTGGATGTGCAGCCCCTTAAGTACTGAGGGTGAGAGTCCAAGGTCTGAGCCCCTTATTGGACAGAACACAGGCCTTAGCCCGCCTCCCCCCTTGTCACTCACGAGATCCGTGTAGATGTTCTCATCCTCCTCCCGCACCAGAAGTGTGTCGACATCCAGTTGCACCGGAAGGGTGATGCAGTCATCCGCGTTGGAGAAAGTACCGGCCGGTACCTCATCGCCAGAATCCTCCGTTGGAGCCTGAATGGAGTAAGGGGGAAGATCCTCACTGCTCCACTGGCCCTTGAGGATCGCTGAATCCTCTGGATCAGCCGCAGTTACATCCGTCGCCTCGTTGGGAGCCGCCATGGCAGTGGCGCTACTATGCTGCTCAAGCCACACCAATGCTCGCCGTGATGTAATCGGCCCGGACTTTGCTGTTGCTCAGCTCCGAAGGTGGGTGTTTCCTCCGTTGCTTTGCAGGAGTGATGCACCGGCCGGTGCAGCACCACGGATCGCCTTCCGCTGCTGTCATCAGATGAGGGCAGGGACATATTCGCAGAGGAAAGGTACCGGAGCATCTCGAAGTCACTGGCAGCTATTAGCAGGCAGCAGTGCCGCTCCTGTGCCACAAGAGGTAGCGGACCCTTCTCTCCCCAGGCAGTCACCTTAGCTGGTGGTTTTTGCGTGGGTTCCAGATCTGGAACAAGGGCACATGGGCCTCCTGCAGAATCCACTCTCGAGGCCTCAGTCCCGGTCGCACTGGTCTGCGTGACAGCCGTATCTATTGCTTTGGATACCGCAGGCAGTGGCATCGCTGGTTTCAGAAAGAAGGCCCCACACCGAGGGCATGTTGCTGTTAGGCTGATGTCATCGCCGGGGAAGTACCAGCATGGGCATAGACACTTCAAGAAGTTCTGTCTGACTACCTCCACTACCAGGAAGCCTCTCGGTAGCTGGTAGTTGGAGAAATTACAGCTACTCATAATAAAGTAGTCAGCTGGCAACAGTTCAGCAGTACTGGAATCAGCTCTGCACAGCTTGCTTGCCACGAGGAACTGAGGGTGCGGTAACTCGCATCCGGCTCACCCCTCAGTGATGACAATCTGGTGGGTTGGATTAGTGCCTTCTCCCCCTGGTAGGTAGAGGAGCACTGGTGCAATAGAGAAAGGTGTGGCCTAGGCTTTCGCTCCGAGCCACTCACAGTAGGTGGGTGCGGCTCCAGCTTTCGCACTGAGCCCTTGTAGATCTTTGCAGAGAAAAAGCTTGTAACTCTTTTAACTCTTTTGCAGCTAGTACACATGGTTCCCGTTTTTGCCGGGAACCGCCATTTTGTATGGCACAATCCAGCAGGCTGCTCCCTTGTCAGAGGAACCACCATTTTGGGTTGAATATAGTGCATTGACACGCAGTCCTCACGATTTTGGCGGAAAACTGCGCTCCTCATGCTGCAGATGGTCTAAGGCAGGAAAGATACCCCAGGCTAGGCAAATCCTCCTTCAGTATGCTGCACACAATAACAGTTCAATCTGAGTATTGTGTGGTTCTCTGTGCATCAGCTACTAGCAGTACAGTGAGTTCCTCAAGCAAAGGTTCTTGGCACCCGCGGGTGTGGCCCCCCCTCCTCAGACACTGCCCAGCAGAACCTTAATGACACCCTGTCTGGCCCTGACACTGCAGTCCCCCTACAAAGGTTTCTGGGCCCCAGGCAACCAAAACACCCCCTCCAGGCTTCCTACATGTATCAGTCCACAGAGTGACTTAGAACCACAACAATAGCAACCTGCTTCAGCACAGTTTACCCTTTAGGTCAGCACAGGCTGCAGCTCTCTGGTGGGGAAGTTGGCCCCCTGTTATGGTAGGTAGGAGTCCCCTAGAGCTACACTTGACCTCCCATTCTTCATCAGTACCCAGCTTGAAAGCATACCTTTCATTCCTTCTTTGGTTTGCTTTTGATGTAAAAGCCTGTCCTGATAATCTCAGCAGCGCCTCCAAATGTAGCGATGTTTCTCCCCCCCCCCACTACTGAGTATACAGTGGTGCTAAGTACCTGTTGGCTCACAGAAGATCTGAGTTTCCGCCGATGTTGTTGGGGAAAAAGGACAGGCTTCAGTGGTGATAACTGGTTCTTTCTCCCATTGGTGTCAGCACCTCCATCTACCACAGGCTCCAGTAGTCCTGGAAGCAACCCCAGTGGAAGAACTCTCACCTCTTCCCCCAGACAGACTGCATGCCCAGGCAGAAGTATATTTTATAACAGCAACTTATTTATTCTTCTGCAGCATACACTGGATACACAGCTTACTCTCTAGGCCTCCAGCCTCCGGATGGTCACTGGACACACATCCCCAGCCATGGGCACCAAGGGCGGTCCATGCTATTCTCCTACTCCCTAGTAGAGCAGGGGGTATGGTACACACCCACTCCCCAAGGGTAGGGGACAGAAGGAGCCAAAGCCCTGAACACCTCTGTGATACCAGTCTCTCTCAAGGGGGAAGACAACTGCCACAATGTGGATGTGCAGCCCCTTAAGTACCGAGGGTGAGAGTCCAAGATCTGAGCCCCTTATTGGGTAGAACACAGGCCTTAGCCAGCCTCTCCCCTTGTCACTCAAGGGAGCTGCTTACTTTAGGTAAAACCCTGGATTGGGCCCAACACTGCCTGCACTGATACCAGGACTTAAATATCCGGCAGGGTAGATTAGTAGCCAAGCCAGGCATGGCTACACCCGTTTAATGCAAGATAAGATCGTTTTTGCCTTTGCAGCTACTGCATGACTTTGGGCACACATGGTAAACCTGCTGTCTACAAGCACTCCTAAATCCTTGTCCTTCAAGGACCCCCCTAATTTATCTCCATTTAATTTGTAAGTCGCCTGTTTTTTGTTTCCAAATGCATAACTTACATTTATCTGTATTAAACTTCATCTGCCATTTACCTGACAAAGTTTTCAAGTCCTTCTGGAGAGAATTTACTGTACACCCTGCTCTGATTCTACTACAGTACCTTACACAATTTAGTGTCATCAGCAAAGATGGAGACTTTGCTCTCTATGCCAACCTCAAGGTCTGTTATAAACAAGTTAAAAAGCAGAATGAAAAAAATATAGGGAAAACCCTAAATACCGAGGCTACAACTAGGCCCTTTAGAGTACACCTTATCCACTTGATTGAAGACAGACACCAGTGTATATAAGCAGTGTTCGACAAACCTATACATTTGCTCGCCCCGGGCGAGTGGATTTAACCCCCGGGCGAGTAAATATTGGCCCAAGCAGCACACGTTTGGTACTAGGTGGCGAGTAGATTTTTTTGTGTGGCGAGTAGATTTTTTGGTGATTTGTCAACCACTGTATATAAGAATAATAATTTAAGGCCTCCGGTACTTACTCAGGGAGTTGGGCAATGGTATTATTGGATAGAAGTACAAGGGGACACCTCCCAAGGGGGCGCCCCCAAGTAAGTCACGGCCCGGTCACCAAACGCCTCACCTGTCTCCCTTGTGTACCGCGTGGAGGTGATGAGCCCGTCTGCACTCACGAAAGCCGTTCCCGTTGGCACAGGGAGAATCCTCTGGCAGCTTGCGTCCACGCTGCTACTGGTGTCAGCGTGCTCCAACCGGAAGTGACGTCACAAGGAGAAAAAAGTTTGGTAGTTCCGTGGTTCACAGCATCTTCAACAGCCAACGCATTGATATAAAAAAACTTTATTTAACAACTAGCAACGAACATCAGCACGGCCACTCTGACGCGTTTCGTCCAGGCTTGGACTTTTTCAAAGAGTCACCACGGAACTACCAAGTTAAAAAGCAGGGATCCCAGTACCGATATGTAAGGTACTCCACTCACAACTTTAGCCCAACCAGACAAAGTTCAATTTATGACAACTCTCTGTTATCTATCCTTCAACCAGTTTTCAATCAAGGTGCATATATTTTTATGAAGTCCAATTTGCTTTATTTTGTACACTAACTTCTGTTGTGGAACCGTATCAAACACCTTTGCAAAATATAAGTAGACACATCAACTGCATTACCCTGGTCTAAATTGCTACTTACTGTACCGCCTCAAAGAAACTAATATGGTTAGTTTGGCATGATCTATCCTTCATAAATCCATGCTGACTATTATTAATCATTTTGTTTTCCATTAGTTATTCCTGAATATTATCCCTTATTAAACCTTCAAGTAGATTCCGTATTAAACCTTCAAGTAGATTCCCCACTATTGATGTCAGGCTTACAGGTCTGTAATTCTCTGGTTGTGATCTAGCGCCCTTTTAAAATATAGGCACCATATCTGATTTATGCCAATCTTGTGGTACTGAGCCTGTGGAAATGGAGTACTTGAATATTAAATGCAATGGTTTGATAATTGCTGAACTCAACTCCTTGAGAACTCTTGGATATATGCTATCGGGGCCAGGTGCCTTTTTTACTTAGATTTTATCAAACCGCCTGTCATGTACGGCACCCTGCGAGCTCCCAACCTGCACACGGGACAAGGGTAATACTGACACTCACAAGCGCTCCCACTTTTCATCCCCACCAAGGCCCGTCAAATGGACAACATCTCCACTACAGGACCAGGATCAATGCACCACCTGCAAGCTGCCCCACTCTTCACCTTCGCAAAGGTCCCTCAAATGAGCTCTCTCTGTCCTAAATCCATCCCAATATACCACCACCACGAACAGCACACAAGTGAGCACGTGCCATAGATATGCAACCAGGGTTAATACACACGGCTACTCTGGCCAACTCACTTTTCTCCTGCGCAAGGAGAGAATACCTTGCAGAAGAGCTGCCCGGTTGTATCAGTCCCTGTCTCAACCGCCAGTGTTCCTTTGACCTGTCCAGCCCCTTTATGATGTAGATGACTAAATATGCTCATATAGCCTCCCCCTCATGATGTAGAGTTTCATATAAGGGCATCTACATCTTCCAGGGGAGCATCTCTTGCCTTCATCGAATGGGGGACACGGAACTAGACGGCAGAAACGGCTGCACACAGGGACTGGACACGGCTGTGCAGCTCATCTGAAAGGGGAGCAGTGGTATTCGCTCTCCCTGCATTTGGCCCAAAAGGATTAACTCTGCGGGGTCACCGGTACAGTGACCATCGCGGACAGTAAGTTTGGCTACATCTGTATATATCTCTTCATTGTTCCTTTTATCCTAGATGTTTTATTGGTTGATAGCCATAACAAATTAAGATGAGAAAAAAAATGGATCAGCTCTTACAAAACAAAATAATTAATGTTAAAGTGGGTGACAGTTTACATACCCTTCCTCGCTCTGTTAGAGTTGTCAACATAATTATCACAGATAAGCTTTGGTCCCAGACCAGTTGCCAGAAATGTGCACATGTATGAGGAAGAGGTCCTTGAGTGGCAATATATTTGTTTACAATATTTGATGAAGGGATTTCCATCTGCAAGAAATGATAGAGTTAAGGAATTCCTAATTAATACAAGCTCTACTCTACAAAGGGAAAACAATGTGTGACCATTTACAACAACAACAAAAAACCCTTATAAAAGAGACCCTTAACACACTACTGAGGAGAACCTATTTTTATGTCCGGCACCAATTACCAAAGCTTGTCCAAATCATCCAAGTACTGTATCAGTGATATTACGATCCTGGATTTGGACTGGATGCTGAAAATGAACACACCACTGAACTTATTTTCATGGCAACATTCTCCTGAATTGCAATATTTGCATTTTATGATATATTGGAGACAATGTGGAACAATCTTGGAGGATCATGTGAAAAACGTGTATGGACACTCAAGTGTTTTTATTTAATGTTCTATTAAAGAAATAAGTTGAAAAGATCAGTTTTAATATACAGTAGCGACATACTTTATTAAAGTAAATGCCGGCGGCATGCCGGGATCTGCCCCAGCTGCCGCCAGTAATAAACGCACGCCGCCGCGTTTCCCCCACTCACCCCCCCTCCTCATCGCGCGCAATTTACCCCCCCTTCCGGACCCCGAACCCGGCTTCTGCTCTGCCCCTCTGCTTCCCCGCACCCCCGCTTACCTTAATTTCATCTCCAGGGGTGTCGGGGAAGCCTGGGGAAGCCGGGGAAGCCGGGCGCGCATGTGACTGTGACGTCACAGTGCGCCGCCACGTGCCGCGGCTACCCGCTTCCCAGCCGCATACAGCCAGCGGCTTTTGCTCGAATAAGAGCTGCCGCTGCTGTACTGTACATAATTTAAGTAATAATCCTAGAAGAACAGGGCATTACTGGCCAATAATGCCCTGGCTGGAAGAGTTGAAGGCCCGAGGCGAAGCCGAGGGACTTAAACCCAGCCAGGGCATTATTGGACATAAATGCCCTGTTCTGAGGGGATTATTACTATTATAGGCTAAATGTAGGCTTTTTTTTTCATTTTTTTAGTTTTTCATAAAAAATATACATTTTTGTAGTAGTTGTAGTTTGGAGCTACAATACAGATAAGACTTCATTGTTATACCTTATTGTTATACTTTGTGGAGCACATGTTTTGGGCATAACCAGATTAGCTGGCTGCCCTGTTAGTAAGGGCTCAAGAAGTTGAGTTAGTTTCCCTAACGGGAATAGGTTTTATTTTCTGTAATTTGGTTTCTTAAAGGGACACTGCACCCGTACTTTATTTGGTTGTGGCTAATAAATCACTACAGTTTAAAGTTTCCCATCGTGTCTAGCGTCTTACTGACCCCTCCGCGAGGCCGTCCTGCCACAATACACAAACACACTCTGGAGCCCCCCCTCCTCTACACCCACAAAACACACTGCAGCTCTCCTCCACCCTCCACACACACACACACACACACACACACACACACACACACACACACGCCCCCCTTTACACACACAAAAACACTCTGCAGCCCCCTGTAAACTCACAAAACTGCGCACATACCAAAACACACTCTTCAGACCTCCTCTACCCTCTACACCCACTGACACACACACACCAACAAAACTGACTGCTGCCCCCTCTACATCCACAAAACACACAGCAGCAGCCCCCCTCTACACCCACTGCAGCCCACTGTAAACCCACACACTACAGACACAAACACAAAAAACACTCTGCACCCCATCTCTACCCACAAAACCCACACTACAACCCTCCTCTGTACCCACAAAACACACTGCAGAGACACACACACACACACACACACACATCAACAAAACAGACTCTGCCTATTCTAATCCACAAAAACACAGTAGCAGCCCTTTCCCTACACCCACTGCAGCCCTCTGTAAACCCACAAACTGCAGACACACACACAGAACACTCTGCACCCCTCCTCCACCCACAAAACACACACTGCAGCCCCCCCCCCTGCACACACACAAAACACACAGAACAGACACACAAACCTTTCCCCTCACTCTCTTGTGGGAAGCTCTCTTCAGCCAGGGTGGGGGAGGAGTCAGTGCCTTGCTGCTGCCTCCTGTCCAAACACCTCTCCTGTCTAAGAGCTAATCTCACTCTTTGTAAATGAGAACTGAAAACTGATTGGCTGAAAAACTTGACAGGGTGCCAAAAATTCCAGGCCATTACTGATTGGATAATGCCCAGAATTTTAACCAATCAGAGCACAGGGATTTCAATAATGCTCGGAATTTAACAGCTTTATCCTATAATACTGATTATAGGTACATTTCATAAGCCAAGGTAATATGTGTCTAATATACTTATCCAACTGTATTGCTTGTTTAGAAAAAAGAGCAAAAAATATATATGTACACTCTGTGAATTGTAACAAGTGATTATTTGTTTGGCAAAAATGAATGACTATCTAATCTGGCAATTTAATGTAGACATTGTGGAGGTATATTAATAAAAGTTTGCTTAAGGTTAATACGCATACAAAGGTGTCACAAAGTGATGTAACAAAATATAATGTAAAGTGACAATATAATAAAGGCTACAGTAGACTAGACCGGAAACAAAAGGTATTTGTGAATCTGGGTGCAATTAATTGACATTGAGAATCAGGCATCATTCTGGAGAGATCTCTTCTGGTATCCAATGTTTATTAACCTCTGCCAACCCATAACATACAAACCCAGCAAAGGGTGTCTCAACCAATTATCGGCCACAATGCCAACTGAATATGTATTTGCTTATTTCTCTGAACAAAGAAGTTCTAAAAGGAGAAAATACTACATACAACTAGACATGGTAGTAACCTAATTGATCATATTAATTATTCATAAAGTAGGGTTTTTAAGGCTTTATATCCAGCTACCTCTTTTGCAGCTTCACATTGAAGGCTGTGTATCATTTATCTTCAAACTCCTCTTGTAGACAATGTACCTTTTAACTAAGAAAGAAATTACTTGGGTAGGAGACTAGCTTTGTACCAGTCACTGGGTGTATTAAACAATTAATAAAACCCCATAAAAAAACAAGACAGATAGACAGCACTCAATTAAATGTTAGAACTAGATGCAGGGTGCCAATGGAACAAGGAGGACCCTAATTCCTCCAACATAATAACCAAAACACAATAGGATGTTCCAGCACTCACTGATTTATACAAAAAAGTATCAAACGTAGGGCTATGCCAAATGGAATATTTAATTATAGAAGCACAAGATATAGCAAATTGGAACAATGTCATACATGTGAGTAACACAAAAGCATAAAAATGACCCTAATTAGAATGGTGCAGGGGAACAACACAAGGGAAGGGAGAAAGATAGGGAAAATCCTAAATCCTAATCCCTGCGTCCCCAACAAACTACGCAAAACCCAAAAATAAAGACTGTTAACAACGATATATATGCAGACAAGCACAGGCTAAAAAAACATAGCCCAGAAGCAACAAGAGGATGTATACTGCACTTGTTAATATCTGAATCCAACGTCCAGGTCCTCAGTAGGTAAGTCTCCACCTCAAACTCCAGGGGATGAGCAACCCCTTTTGGAGCAGCAGGAGAGAGTTGGCCCTCCCCCTATTGTCGCTCTTCTCCATCCCCTCCCCCTCCCCCTCCCCACCCCCACATTCCCCTTGTGGTTTTCCCTATCTTTCTCCCTTCCCCTGCATCATTCTAATTAGGGTCATTTTTGTGTTACTCGCATGTATGACATTGTTCCAATTTGCGATATCTTGTGCTTCTATAATTAAATATTCCATTTGGCATAGCCCTACGTTTGATACTTTTTTGTATAAGTCAGTGAGTGCTGGAAAATCCTATTGTGTTTTAATTAATAAAACCCCTTTCACATCTGACCACTTGGATTCTTTGATTTCAAATATATACAAGCGAATTAAGAACAGTAAAAAAAAACACACAAAAACCCCTGCCATCTCTATTCTGCCACTATGTGAAGCCAGATACATATACCAATCCAGAATTGAAATGGGAACGCGAGTTTCTCATTGCTTTAATTGACCAGGGTTAAATATAAATACATATAATATCAATTCTAAAGCTTGGATGATAAATAATACAAAAAAAATAAAAATTTAAAAAGGCATGTCCCAAGATCTAGAAAAATTAATAATAACCTTCTCTGGATCTTGGGACATTATGTTTCCAATTTTCGGCGTTTTTTTTGGTTGCAAAACCCATTGTTTTGATATTAATAATATCTATATGAATTAAGTTATCTGTGTCAGGGATACATAGATCTCATATTGGGATATTACTATATATCATATTAGCTTTATTTCCTTTATATAAAATGTATTCATACAGTATATAACCAAGGTCAATTGAATGTATAATAGCCAACTTTCCTATTCTACGACTATTGGAGGTCTCTCCATATCAACAGTACAGTATGTACTGTAGTAAAACATAAGTCGATTTATGGAAGGAATTGAAATTCTGTACATACAGAATATAACCAATAATTTTTCTGGACAACAGATTAAATATCAACATGTTAAATCTGCCAGCCACTTACATTCACATAGCTTGCATTGATGTAGTCTTCATTTCCCTGCAGCAAAACCCTGGTGGCATCATCTGCAGAAACAAAGGGCTTCCAATTAAAGCAGTGTTACCACTTGGCTTAAAAAACAAACAAAAAACAATAACATATTTTGAATAGGTGGGAAGAAGGGGGTCTTCAGAGCTGAACCCCATTGATTTCAGCTACGGGGACCCCCTGCTTCCCGAGATTCTTTAACACTAAATAGACATGATTTGTTATTAAAGGCATGTGTTATGACACCATAACAGCAAGGAAACAGATGCTAAGACCAATGATTAAAGACACACAAACATTACAATCAATATAAAAAGTGAGCCACCTGTCTGGAATGCTGAGAATATGAAGAAAAATAACAACTAAATAGTTCAGTGACGAACCTATAAATAGACAGAAAATGGGAATAGTTCAGGTTTTACGAACTATTTCTGGATTTATATACAGTAAGGAGTCTCAAAATCAGCTGTGTCCGGAGAACGAAGGCTGCACACATACTCAAGATTAGAGAACTGGATGAAGAGATTATTTTTTTAGCAAATAATATTTTATTGGAGGATTATTTAACAGCAATAATATGTAAAATACAAGACTGCATTAATACATTCATAAATGAAGAACTGAAACAAGAAATTGTTAAAATAATATAAATACAGTACTTTTAATAATTTAAAAACAAAGCCTATTTTAAAAGTAACGATGAAAAACATTTTGTACACACAAAAGTATGAAAAATTAATAAATAAATAAACTGGTGGCTGAATCCTAAATCCCCACCATTAATCACACAGTTCATGATATAACACAATTATGAAGAAGAGGAGCACACATCTCAGGGCAGTTATGACTTTAAAAAATGCTTTTGTTTTTCTTAAGAGGCAATAATTTACAAAAAAAATAAGAGCAAATGTATTAAAAGACATACATTGCAGAAACAAAGGAAGACACGGATACTCACAAGGTAACACATCTTTGTATCTATTTTTGTCCATATTTTGACCTGTCTTTGCACAGGTAATAGCAAGTCCAGGCTTCTTCCTATACAGTTGCTGCAAGACAACAACAAAAAAAGTATAAATAAATAATATTATGCATCAAATATTGTAGCACAAATGTTTCAAATAATATTTCACATTTCAACAAGGCTGTCCTTTTCAACAACGGTTTAATAAAATGTCATGTCCACTTTTATGTGACCATACAATTATTATTAAATATGTATAAGCGATCTCTTGGACTTTCTTAGGATGGAAATATGAGCTGAATGCTTAAACATTGATCAAAAACTGTACTAGTTAACAATAAATGACTCGTCTTAGTTGGTACATCAGATATTAGACATAGATTTTGTTTACAGAAAATATATTGCTTTTATTGTTAATAATAATGATTTTGATTATAGTAAGGGAGTATTTTAACATCTCTTCAAGATGGTACACCGTTCGAGTGGTCACATTAACCATGGGTAAAATAGTTTGTTTCAGTCTCAAAGCATTCAATTGCCCACCAGAATTAATGGATATAGTTGTATAGCAATTGCTATACAAGGTTTGGCATCTCCACATAATGACATCTCATTTGGGAGGGTATTTTTGAGGGTATGTAGGTTATGCAGGTATGCTCAGCATTGCTATATATTCAAGAATACTATATTACAAGAAAGAGGTTTGTGAGGTCTCAAAACCTTGTATAGATCTGTACAGTATCTATTAAAATATAATGCTGTTATTACCACTACTGTACAGAATATAAATGATGTGCAAATTAAAGAATATGTTACACACCCCACAGAAGCAGGAGCATAACCAGTCATGTATCCCATGATGTACATTTGTCCTTTAGCCTGCTACATTACATGCGCATTCTTGCATCAATGCCACCCGTTACCTGACAGATCTCACAATGGGGTCACTATGCAATATTCATTTTAGTGGAGCAATCAACTTCACGAGCAAGAGGAGATGGCTTCACAGCCAAGTCAATTAAATATAGACACCCGGAGCAAGAACAAGACGGAAAATTATGACAACAGTTTTTTTGCAGTGATATGTGCACGTTATTATAAAGTGTGTTATTTTGTGTTTTGCAGCCCTTGTGTTAGGGAAACTGAAAATATTCCTTTCATTTTAGATGAGTAGGTAATCTTTAGTTAATCATGAGGAAATCTAACGTATTCTTCTACTTAGTTCCCCTGATCTACTGTATGTCATCCATCCACACCCTTTTCCAGCAGGGTCCTTATATGGCAGATAGCTTCCATATACATGGCTTCATTATATAGGTAAGGTGCTGGGAGATATAGGCCAGTGGGGGTAGTAGATAGTAAGAGGGTAGGATTCCAGGATGGGTGGTAGGCATCAAAGTTGGGCTGCGAAAAGTATTATTCCCATGTATACTTCTGCAGTTTGTAAAACATTGCCTGGAAATGCCTTGCTAGCATCTTTAGCATGCAAGGGGTGTGTTATTACTTGGGGTAGTGCTAGGGTGATAGAGCAACAAACCCAATACTAGTCATAGAGACATGTATTTGTTCATGCCTTCATGACAACTGTAACAAATAAGGGGCTAATAGAATTGTATATTAGCACATTATTTACCAATGATGCCCATTATATATTGAAATCTTCTGTAGGGAAGCCCTCGTCACCCCGTCACCCCCCACCCCACCCAATCACCCCACCCAATCACCCCGTCACCCCACCCAATCAAGCCCTCTATCCCTCTCGCCCCCCCTCTCTCTCTCGCCCCCCCTCTCTCTCTCGCCCCCTCTCTCTCTCTCGCCCCCTCTCTCTCTCTCTCTCCCCCCCCCCCCCCCCCCGCACGCAAATTCTGCACACACACACCCCCGCACGCAAATTCTGCACACACACACCCCCGCGGGGTACATGTGCCCTGTGCCCCGCGAACGCCCGCGTCAGTGGAGGGCTGAAGGAGCATGTGGGTGGAACGACGCCGCTGCCAGCCGCTTCTGCGCATGTGTGGCGTCCGTCAGCGGTGCCATCACAACTGCGCATGCGCGGCATGACAGCGGTCGTGGAACAATTAGGCGGGCCGTTAGGAGTGGGTGTGTGTGTGGGGGTGCGGCAGCGATTAGGAGTGCATGTGACAGGGGACGTGTGAGCGGAGCGGCGTCCATTATGTGACGTCACTTCCGTTTCACATTTCGCCCCCATCTATCCAGTTTTGTTCTATCAGGACTAGGTGCCACGAAAAAAGTTTCACTTCAAAAACCTACACACACACTACCCCCCAACACAATACACACAAACACTACTGTCACGGAGACCAGGCAGTTGGCACCTTTTTAACAAGGATCATTCATTGAGCAAAACGAGATAATGAAATAAATTGTGGTTTATTCACTTAAAATAGGCAAACACATAGTGGAACACAAAATACATAAGAAAGACACACTTACTGGGGGTCTTGGCTCAAAAATAGACTTTCCTAGTTGAAATGAACGAAAGTCTTTAGTTGAACGTGACTTAGCCTGAAATGTCCTGGAACTCAAATCGTCATGAAGTTCCTGACGCCACCACTCTCTTTCCTCCGGAGGTCCTGAAATCACTTCACCGGGAGTTAGCTCCAAACGTCCTGGAACTAAATTTGGCTTGCAATCCTAGCTGCGAACATGGACCACTACGTTTCTTTTTGAGAACTTGGTCTCAAAAAGCTGGACTTGAAAATATTTTGCCTTGAAATTTCTGAAGCCGACTCGCTGCTATTTCTCCAAGAGCATCTTTTGGTACATTCAAATTTGCCGCTGCTTTTCTGGCGCTTAGAATCTCATGTCTGGATTGGCTGAGGGATTCTTATAGTATTTATGAGTTAATTCATGAAATATTACAGCAAATGCCAGCGTGGGAACTTTGTCACCAACCAATCAGAGCGATGCCAGTCTTTTGAAGCCAGGCAAGTGGATCTTCTGAATCAGCCAAAGGCATGCTTAAGCTTGCCACCTTAGCCACTTGGTATGCAGAAGACACCCGCTGATTTAGGCTTCTCACAGTCTCGTGGGGCAAATGGTAGTCCCAAGGACTTCCATTCATCCCAGGACGTGAGTACTCGAGAGTAAACCTCCTGCCCAAATGTTCTTCACACCCAGGGCATCCTCTGTGGCTTTCATGTCCGATGTCTGAGTAGAGCTGTTGGCACCAAGTTGGTAGCCCAGTGGTCACTTGGAACATCGGTACGGAAAGACCCAGCTCATAATTCCGTGCACCAGCATATATGTACTTTAAACAGTGTGTCTAATAAAATATACACTTTCTTTCCTAAGTCTTCTGGTTGTGGGGAATAGAATAAGAAGCTGCACTTTATTTCTTCCTAGCCATATTCCCCACACACTATAAACTAGACTTAGACTTTTAAACCGTCTCACAACCTTATCTATGGTTGGAGCACCCCCAGAACCCTTATTCCGGCTTCTGGGTGACCTGGGCAATAACTGGGAATCCGACTTGATTCCCGGGTACCTTTTTGGGGTATCCAGAAACTCTAGACACGTTCTGACAACACTTTCTCCGCAAAAAAAACCCTTGAATCTCCTAGCCCAGCAATCTCTGCTTGCTGGCACTCCTGGAAAGGTAAAAACATAAATTCTTTTTTGCCGCTCAATGTTACAGAATGCATGGGCTCGAGCTGATACTCCTGAACCCCAATACATGAATCAGAGGTAACCAAATGGGTTTAACCGTTATTAGTGAGCCTGGTTACTGTGAGGAACTGTCATAGACCCGGCCACACCCCGCAGCACTGGTACCCTTCCCGAGCTGCGCTCTCCCGAATCCCCCGCAGCGCCGCAGAGGTCCTCCGCTGGTTCGTCCCGCACGCAGCGCAGCTGAAGAGACCAGGGCCGCTGGTCCCGCCTCCTCTCTCCGCCCCTGTCGGTGTGTTGGTGACGCACTGGGACTGTGCGTGGGCGGCGCTCGCACGCAGCTATGCAAAGATTGGCTTCTCTGCATCAGACTCCAGCTGCTGCTGTTGATTCCCCCTCAGCCTATCACAGGATCACCTATTGCTGACTCCTCGTCCCTATAGGCGTTTCATTAGTGCCTGCTACAATGTATACTCAGCCTGCCCCTTGGCAAGATGGCTGAGCATATAATACTTCTTTCAGTGCGAAGTGTTCACTGCATCCCTGCCTCTCTGCCTTGTCACCTTGTCCTGTGATTTCCTCTAGCTCCTTTCTGACCTTTGGCTTTGTACCCGGACTCCGACTCTCTCCGCTCCTGACCACGGCAAGTACCCACGACGATCCGCACCTCTCCAACCCCGACCATGGCAAGTACCTACGACGTTCCGCACCTTTCTAATCCTGACCCAGCTTAATGACTACGACTCTGCACTCCGGACACGCTCTCGTGGCTGGAGGTCGGTTTTATCCAATCCCCACCTCGGCGTCGTGTTCGTGGTGAGCACTACATTACAGTTACCCCTTCACCGTAAAACCTTCCCCCTCAAGATGAAGGCTCTGTGGCAGTCAGCACATCCAGTGGCTCCACAAGCCTGGCACTTCTTGAGGTTTTTGGCTCACTAAGGATGTCCTGTCGGGAGAGTCCATCAGTATTATTCCAAAACAGAGATTAAAGTAAGAAAGAAAGAAAGGGATAACAAAAAAAAAAAACCCTAAAGGGAGCGTGGTACTCTGAGGAAATCTATGCCGCTGACGTTGAGTAAATGTTGATGTGGGCCGCTCCTCTGGAAAAAGTGAAGTCCAGTACATGGAAAAGTTTAATAATGTTAATGGTTTTGTTCATGTTAAAGTTAAGGTTGTTACAGGTGTTCAAGTTGCTTAGGCTTGAGGGCTCCGCAAAGCATAAAGGTAGTGAGATCAGGACAAGGGTCAACCCATGAAAAGAGGTAAAACTGCATAAAATAAACATTGAATGTGGAAGGTCTCAATAAATACTGAACTATTTAAACTATTTAAAAAAAAAAGAGGGTGGACATAGCTTTCCAACAAGAAACCCATTTAGATGCCAAAAAGACAGCAAAATGAAAAAGGGATTGGGTGGGACAATGTGTGTTCTCGTTAATAAAAACATCCCAATAGATGTTATCTCATCAGAAGCAGACACAGACGGACGCTTACTGATTGTAAAACTCAGAAGTATCGGGAAAGAATACATTTTGGGAAATGTATATGGCCCCAATGACCATTACCCCCAATATTTCACAGACCTAACACAAAGATTATTAAGATGTAAATGTAACAATGTGGTTGTGGGAGGTGGGAAGGGCCTGGAATGCAATACAGGATACATACTTAGACAGATCAGGAGACAGGAAAAATGTCCCAACAACGAATATACAAACCAAGAATATGTCATACGTAAAAGACGCCCTAGGGATGGTAGACGCCTAGAGAACTTCAACCCCTTAGAAAGAGAATTCTCATTCTATTCGAGCGTCCACTCCTCGTTCCTGAGGATAGATGGTATCTTAGTTAATGAGGGAATGTTAAACAACATCTTTAATACAAAAATAAGTGAAATTATAATATCTAACCATGCCCCGGTCCTTCTAGAGTTAGGCATGGGCATATCTATAAAAAGCCTAAACATTTGGAGATTCCTAAACTACTTGGCCCAAAATGAAAAATTCAAGAAACATCTGATTTAAAGCTGGAAAGAGTTTGAGGCTAATAACGAAGCAGATAAGACCAACCCACTTATGTTCTGGGAGACCTCTAAGGCAGTGAGAGGCCAGATTATATATTTTGTTAACAATTATAAAAGAAAAGTGAATAAAGGCTTCTACATAGCGAGCAAGGAGTTAGGACAAGCATACAAACTGCTAAAAATCAGGGATTCCCAAGAAAATAGAGAAAATTATTGGCAGAAAAAATCCGCCTGCGACATCTGGTTGGAGAAACGGTAAATACAATGTTTTTAAAAAGACAGCCAGGTAGGTAACCATCTTCAAATTTGGGAATAAAACGGGGAGACTTTTGGGAAACCTCATGAGAGGCTTCACCAATATAAAACCCATTACCATAATGAGATATAGGGCGTTCAATCACAACACAACCAGAACAAATTAGCAATATCTTTAAAAAAGTATTATAAAAAACTCTACGAGAAAGGAAATATAAATTCAGGAAAAATGGAAACTTTTCTTAAAAAATAAAACTACCAATAATAATTAGCATACAATTGGAAAGCATGAACTCCCCTATAACCCCGAAAGAAATAGTGGATACTATAGAAAATCTAAAAAAAACTTAAACGTCCCGGGGCCAGGTGGGCTATCAGGGGAATATTTCAAAATACTTAAAGTAGTAGTAAGAGTCCCCATGCAAAAAACTTTCCAAACCATGTTAGGAAAAAGGGGTCCCTACCCTCGAGCGACCTTGCCCACATTAAAATCATCCACAAAACCGGAAAAGACCCTCTTTTACCAGAATCATACCGACCGATATCCCTGATTAATCAAGATATTTACCAAAATAATGGCTAACAGGCTAGCCAAGATACTACCCTCAATTATACATCCTGATCAATCAGGTTTCATAAAGGGAAGGACTGCCATGAAAAATATCAGAAAGTCATCTCAGTTATCCAATGGGCACAAATACACAAGTTAAAAAATGTGACGCTGATGACCATAGATGCGGAGAAAGCATTTGATAACATACATTGGGATCATGTTCTATTTACACTAGAAAAATTTGGATTTAATGGGAACTTCAATTAATTATTGCGAACCCTATATAATAAAACAAAAGCTAAGATTGTAGCAGCTGGATGTATATCGGAGACTACATAGAGGTACAGGACAGGGCTGCCCATTATCCCCTTTATTATTTAACTTGGCAATAGAGCCATTAGCTCAATATTTGAGGTGAATGAGGGAATAAGAATGGGCAAACTGAACATAAAATACGCCATGTTTGCGGACAATATTTTGTTGTTCCTGACCAACCCTAATAGATCAATAGAAAAATTCCTAGAGACAATGTCAGAATTTGGCTCATTTGCCGGATTCAAGATAAATGTATCAAAGACAGAACTGATGCAAATAGAGAAGATAGAAATATCGAACAATATAGGTTATCAATAAAAATAAGAAATCCCCCAAATCAAGTAGCTAGGAATTAAGCTAGAAGCTGACATAACAAGAATGTATGATAATAATATAAAACCTATAATTTAAAAAATCCTAGAAGAATTAAAAACCTGGATGTCATTCCCACTGTCATTTTTTTGGCAGAGCAAGTGTCATTAAAATGATCTAATTTGCAAGATTACTCTACTCCCTGCAAATATTACCGCTACTAATCAAACGTAAGGATATAAAGGAACTAAATAGGGGGAGAAATAAATTCTTATGGAACGGAAAGAAAACCAGAATAGCGATAACAAAGCTACAAATGGCCAAAGAAATTGTATTATAACCTAGCTTGCCTACTTAGACAGGTGACTGGATTTTGGGAAAGGAGTATAACTCCACCCCGGAGTTGGAGAACCAGTTCTCTGATCAATTTTCACTGGTGAAATTACTTCACACAGACTGAGGTAAACTACCCCAAGAACTCAAGTTCAACATTCTGATTAGAGATAAAATCATATGGAGAACAGCATGGAAAAAAATTAAGTTATTATATTTAATCTCTAGATTTTTGCCAATCCAGGGAAATCAGAAGTTTCCCACAGGGAAAGATAATAAAAATGTCATTATCTGGTAGAGAAAGGGAATCAGACACGTAGGCAATATAGTTAATAAGGAACAACAGGAATTCAGGTCACTCCAGGACATAGTATTGAAATACGATCTCCCAGGCAATCAAACTTTTCAGTATATCCAACTGGTTGACTATACCAGGAAACTCCAAGATTATAGAAACACATACGAAGAATGAATGAATTTGACAGCTACTTTAGCCAGAATAACAACAAGGGATGCACCCTAGCTAAACAATATAATTTAATTAAGGATAAAGATATGGAAAGAAATAATAAGAAAAATCTTACTGTAGCTCATGGCAGAAAGATTTCCAAGAGATACAGACGGTGGAGGAGCTGGTAACTGGGTATGTCAGAACATGTAAATTAAGAGGGTCTTAGAACTGGGGAGAAATTACATTTAGATGACTGCACAGAGCCTACATTCCATTTGTCAGATAAATAAAAAAACATTGAGACAGACACCACAAAATGCCAAAAATTTAATTTGAATAAGGCAAATCTCAAGCATGGTCTGTGGATGTGCAACAAGATCAAACAATTCTAGGATCAAGTTATGCTTTACATAAAAAAAGATAAGTTAATTGGAAGATAAACCCACTCCCAATATTGTTCGCAAACACGGAACCTTGGTCAATCAAAATACACCAAAATAGTAATGTGACGCTACCAACAGAAATTATGATCCTAACAGCCAGGAAGGCAATTACGATAGAGGATAGATCCTGAGGTGCCAAATTTAGAATTTGTCAAATCCCTTCTTATCAAGTTGATTACTATAGACAAAATAACTAGCGAACAAACAGGAAACAACCAGCATGTCAAATATTCCTCCAAATGGGAGCTGATTACAGAATCATTCCCACAACAGGACCAAGAAAAATGTAGGTGCAGAACAAGATGGGGTAGAGAATAGCGATAATTTGTTTAGCTTTAGAAAACGACTTTAATAGGTGGAATTTAAACCTGAACCGAAAAGCTCTGAATACACAACACAAGACAGACAAGAAGTTAAACCAACCTGTTGTTAAATGTTTGATGTTGTAGCTCTAGTATATGGAGCTAGGTTTGAGTTTAGAAATACAATTTTAAAAATGGGTACCGTTGCTTTATAAAGTATTATACTATCAAGGGAAATTCAAACCAGACCTTTGTAGAAATGTAAGGTGGTATTATTTATCATTGCTTTGAAAAGGCCACATGGAATGTACAGGGGGAAGTCTCCAAAGCCTTCCTCGTTGAAAAAGCAATGTAACGTGTTCAATTCCTTCTGAGATGCTGCATCATCTAAAAGCTAAATGTCTACGGTGATGAAATTATTAGGGTTTTTGTACCCAAATAAAAATATATTAAAAATAAATAAATAAAAGGAGAAACATAAGCCGAAATCCCTTTACAGTATGTTACCACATGTCATACCTGTAGGTTCTTCTCAGCGAGGTCGCTGGAGTAGAAAAGGTGAGAATTCATTGGTAAGACTTATGTAGACTTATTGTTCTCCCATTGAAAACAACATACTGTAAGCTCACCCCAGTCGTCAACTAGCTTTAAACTGATATTTATGCCATAAAAGAAAAAAAGCTTTCTTGTGATGTATAACTTTTTTGCCTCAATATATAAAAGACTTTATAACTTTGTCTCTATAATACTTAGATGCCATCTTCACTGTAGCATCTGTACACGTAACATTTTTGACAGCCTATTGACTACTTTTGCAGAATAAACAGATATCTGTATACTGCCCCTCCTACTCATAAAGTGTGTGGTAGGATTTGATTCGTGTAATCGCAATGGTTACAAATATCTATTTGTTATTCTTGCAAATTGCTGTAAGGCAATTTCATATTTAATATATTTTGAAAGGTATGGCTTGTCACTTCCCTTGATACTCTGTAGAACCACTCCTATGAATGCCTTTCAATGTATATCTAAAATGGGCGTGTTTATTCCAGTGTCAGGGAAGCCATATTTCAATCCCATCTCTGACAAAAACAGATGTTGACCTGAGATAACATCAGTCCTATACAACACAGGCTTGGCTTTATAGACCATAAAAACAATTGTTGTACTTTTAAGACAATTTGTAACCAGTGTTAACCCCTGAAGTGACATACAGTTAGGTCCGGAAATAATTGGACACTGACACAATTTTCATAATTTTTGCTCTGTACGCCACCACAATGGATTTGAAATGAAACAACCGAGATGCAATAGAAGTGCAGACTTTCAACTTTAATTCAAGGGGTTGAACAAAAATATCGTATGAAACGTTTAGGAATTGCAACCATTTTCATACAGAGTCCCCTTATTTCAGGGGCTCAAATGTAATTGGACAAATTAACACAATCATAAATACATTTTTCATTTTTAATACTTTGTCGAGAATTCTTTGCACGCATTGACTGCTTGAAGTCTGGAACGCCTGGACATCACCAAATGTTGAGTTTCCTCCTTTGTGATGCTTTGCCAGACCTTTACTGCAGCTGTCTTCAGTTGTTGTTTGTTCGTGGGTCTTTCTGCCTTAAGTTTTGTCTTCAGCACGTGAAATGCATGCTCGATCGGGTTGAGATCAGGTGATTGACTCGGCCATTGCAGAATATTCCACTTCTTTGCCTTAAAAAACTCCAGGGTTGCTTTCGCAGTATGTTTTGGGTCATTGTCCATCTGTAAAGTGAAGCGCCGTCCAATCAACTTCGCTGAATTTGGCTGAATCTGAGCAGACAATAATAGTGACCCAGTGCTATTGTAAGCCATGCATGCCCATGCCATCACACTGCCTCCACTGTGTTTTACAGATGATGTGGTAAGCTTCGGATCATGAGCTGTTCCAAGCCTTCTCCATACTTTTTTCTTACCATCATTCTGGCACAGGTTGATCTTAGTTTCATCTGTCCAAAGAATGCTGTTCCAAAACTGGGCTGGCTTTTTTAGATATCGTTTGGCAAAGTCTAATCTGGCCTTTCTATTCTTGAGGTTTATGAATGGTTTGCACCTTGTGGTGAACCCTCTGTATTTGCTCTCGTGAAGTCTTCCCTTTATGGTAAACTTGGATAATGATAAGCCTACCTCCTGGAGAGTGTTCTTCACTTGGCTGGATGTTGTGAAGGGGTTTTTCTTTACCATGGAAAGGATCCTACAATCATCCACCACTGTCTTCCGTGGACGTCCAGGCCTTTTTGTGTTGCAGAGCTCACCAGTGCGTTCTTTTTTCTCAGAATGTACCAAACTGTTGATTTGGCCACTCCTAATGTTCCTGCTATCTCTCTGATGGATTTTCTTTTTTTTTGCAGCCTAAGGATGCCCTGTTTCACTTGCATTGAGAGCTCCTTTGACCGCAAGTTGTGGGTTCACAGCAACAGCTTCCAAATGCGAATGCTACACCTGGAATCAACGCCAGACCTTTTACCTGCTTAATTGATGCTCAAATAACGAAGGAATAGCCCACACCTGTCCATGAAACAGCTTTTGAGTCAATTGTCCAATTACATTTGGTCCCTTGAAAAAGAGGGGGCTACATATTAAAGAGATGTAATTCCTAAACCCTTCCTCCAATTTGGATGTGAATACCCTCAAATTAAAGCTGATAGACTGCACTTTAAGCCCATATTCATTATTTAACTGTAACTTGAATTTATTTTGGTACACAGCCGAAATAACAAAACTTGTATCAGTGTCCAATTATTTCCAGACCTAACTGTATTGATTAAAATACTTAATATCACATGATATGATCATGACAGGAACAATTACTGTATTTTTTAAAAGATATTCTTATTACATTTCAACTCAAATACATTTATGTTTAATCCCATTTGTTCGTTTGTATAACCATCCAGAGATACTGTACGTGCATTTATTCCCCAAATATCACTTTCATGTTTTTTGGCACTTTATTATACATTCAACAGGCTAACAATGAATTCCAAGTCTTGCTGTCCCCAGAACATGAGACATAGAAGTGATACAGAGAGATGGAGCTATCACAGCTGCATTAATGTTTTATACATTTAAATTATTTAAATTATGCTGAAGCTTACAGGTCTGTCTCATGCCCATTTTTCCATAATTTCTTGAATGTATTAATATGTGATTCCTGAGAAAATTGTAACCTTGTGTTACTCCAGGGAAAACACACCATTAACATGATGGCCATGCTTGTAGAGGAAGAGAAAATATTTTTTTAAAGAAGTTGATGAATCAGATTTGTTTTTTTAAATACAGACATAGCCAACGTTATTGCAACCTGTGACGCGATCCCGCAGGTGAAATTATGTGACAGCTCTGCCGACTTCACGCTGATTGAAAACAGTGGTTTGCAATAATGTTGGCTACATCAGTGAGTGTAAAAAGAAAATGTATTTTACTTGCAATTTTTGCTTTCCTCTATTATTATCCTTTGTTTTCTGAAGTTTAGCTACTCCTTTTTTGTCTCTTTAAAAATATCTTTAAAGAGAGGTGCCAGGTCATTCATGTCCCATTTCCCTTGTCTTTGCCATTTTAGGTTTTGGGCTGACAACACAACCACCATTGGGAACAAATATAGGGATAGTAGCATTCACCCAATTTTTTTTTAGTCTGCCAGTTATAGTTTAAATGTATAATCAGAATATAGAGGGTTGTGTATTACATGATCATACCTGCAAAACTGGAGCAAAAAGATTTCACTAGATTTATTTAAAAAAGCTTCCATAAGAAGCCGTGGGATACTTTGCTTCAATGCATATCGTGCCATTATTTTGCTCTAGTTGTGCTGTGGTTTTGCAGCCAGGAGACACATACACCTAACATGTGAAATTGTCTTAGCTGCTCATAATGGCAGAACATTCCTTATCTGTTCAGTTAAGTTTTTCCACAGAATTGAATTGAAACCTTCTCGAGTTGTGAATAGTCTAACTAATTAATGATTCTACAGTATAGTGCACTAGTGTACTTTTTGCCTCACATATCTATCCCTGTTTTCTTGTTTTTGTAATTTTCTTCAGGCGGAGCCCACGGTTACGTCATGGGATTAGGAAACCACAGCATTCTTCTGCTGATAACCTGGCCAATGAAATGACCTATGTTACTGAGACAGAAGATGTCTTTTATACATACAAAGGCTCCCCGACTTCAAAAGACAGTGATTCTGAGTTCTTCCATAACCGCAGTCCACTTAGTAGGTATGAGAGAAGATGTTTGTATATACTGTATGTAATTACACAACTATATTTTTTATAAAAGAGAACAGCATTTAACATGTTTTAAAACCCATCAGGAATTCTGTAGTTGATTTTATTTTATTTTTTAATCTGAATTTGTGATTTTTTTGAACTCCGGGTATTTAGTTCGCAATCCCTTTTGAATTGTTATCAAATATATTTTTATACAGTATAATATTTACACTCAATTTTGTTTTCTTCCCATGCAACATACAGAATACGTTTGTAGGCACTATTGTCATTGCAGTGTAATGTAATTTTATATTAGAATTGCCCCCCCCCCCCCCCCCCAAACACTCCCTCACCAAGCATTCTCTCTTCTCCCCCGCAACTTTTACTGTTTCTCCTGGTCAAATGACGCTTCGTTGCCATGACAACGGGACACTACACGGAGTCACGTTGCCATCGCAACTTGATGCCACGTGACGTTGTGATGTCCCATAGTCCTGTTGTCATGGCAACACAGCATCATTTGACACTGCACAGCCATTTTAACAGGAACTGCAGGGGAAACAGTCAAAGTTGTAGGGGAGGAGATGGAGTATGCCGGGAGACACCGCACCACCCCGCCGCAGGTAAGACTCGTGAGCGGGGGGGAGAGTGTTTTGGGGGGGTGGGCGAGTGTGTTTTTTAAGACTTTGTGGAGTCCTGATAATACATATATACAGACATCTAAATTACATAGAAAGCTCAGTGGCCACATTTTTTAATCAAGTCCATCATAGTTCTCCATCTTAACTAAAATGTATTGGTATTTAACAGATTCAACATCCTCCTAGAGGAGCAGACAGAAATAGGATGTTCGAGAGGTATATTGGTTACGAGAATTGAAAGTAGTGTCTGAAAAATCAACAATATATTTTATTCTGATAATTAAAAAAAGTAAATAAGCAATCTTATTACAGATTTAATGTGCAATTTACTAAAATTAATAAACACAGTGCCATTTTCAATTTTTGTTTACCTAATTTGCAAGATGTCTCGCGATAATTGACGCTTCCACTTAGTAGCCAAAGGCAAGAAGAGTAGTAGAATCCATTATGAGTTACTATTCTGAATTATTACTGAAAAACAGACAGTGAATCCCTGCGCTTCTCCTTTTGCGATAGCAATAAATGGGGAATATATATATATATATATATATATATATATATATATATATATTTTGTAAAAATCTATAGGATAAAGGAGACTTTTGGTTTACATCCTTCAAATAATGCCAAGCCTGCTAACCACGTTAAGGTCCCTACGCTAAATGCATACTAATGTTATGTGAAATAAACCCAGAAGGGGTTAATACTGTATATCCAAGCAAATGCTTATATAACATAGTGCAGTTAAAAACTGTTATATACCAGTGAAGATACTGTGTCTGCAAGTAAAGTGAATAGTGAAATACAGGGACCTTGCTGGGAGATTATATACCTAGAAGAATTATTGCGTTCAGCAAGAAAGGACATAGATCCCGTGGGAGTGGGGGGTTTCTAATGAATTTATTAGAGAGGTTATCGATTAGGCAAGTAAGTGGTATTGTTTTATTGTTGTGTGTTAAACTGCTGCTATCCATTTGATTCTCTGACTGTTATGAGACATTATTAAAAGTATCCTTAATTTAATTTGTTTATGAAAGGATTCATTGTGTTGAGCTCATGACTGCCGAAGGTGAAATTAAAATAGATTTAGGGACTGTTTAATATTCCCTGAAGCGGTTGTTTTCTGCCAACATGCAAAAAAAAAAGCGTTTAACAAGAAAATATTTTCGAAAACTGTTGTTGTGCTTATACACATACAGTAAATGACACAGTAAATTGGATACAAAGCTAAGAACATTTCAATGCACAGTAAAAGGTACAGTCAACGCATGCAAGCTTATCTTCTAACGGGCCAAATGGGCTTCAGTATTTATTTATTTTTTCCAAAACTGGCTTTATCATAAAACAAAAACCCTCCACCCACCAAATACATACAAACACCCCCACCACCCAAATACATACAACCCCCAAATACATACAAACACCCCCACCACCCAAATACATACAACCCCCAAATATATACAAAAAACACCCCCCAAATACACACAACCCCCACCCCCCAAATACACACAACCCCCACCCCCCAAATACATACAAAAACTGCTCTGCTCCCCAAATAGATACCACCCCCTCGCACCCCCAAATACATACATCCTCCCCTCACCCCCAAATACATACAAAACATGGACATACCTTGGGGGTGGTTTCAGGCCTGTAGTTCCTGTCTCTCCCCGAGCTGCGGCGGGCCTGCTTTTGGGCTTCTCTCACTCCCACACTGTGCAGACCCGCATCTTTCCCTCACTGTCCTGCACCGGCAGTGCGCCAACGTCAGAGAAAGGCCCTGCGTGGGATAGTGAGGGATACCCGCAGCTGGGAAAAGCCGGGTACAATTTTTTGCCCAGCTGCCAGTCCTCTCGTTGCCACTGGGATCCGGCTCTCCCTACCTGCGGGCTTCCCTCTCTGTCCCGCGCCAAGCCTCTATCATGTTCAAAAAAGTTGGGCCCAACTTCCAGCAACAGCTGACCCCCAAGTCCTTTCCCCCCGTACCCCCCATCCTTCCCCGCAGCCACCGGGCCTAGAACACTTGTCAAAGCTCTCCTCCCTGTCGGCGGCCCTGGGTACGTTGGAGATACAGAAACAGAGGATATTATAAATATAGTATGGAAGATAGATGCTATCTAGATACAATGTATTTGGAGAGGAAGTTTAGATATTATGACATGGTGGATGATGGTGTGAAAAGTAACAGAGGAGGCATACAAGGCTGCACTTTATTGTAATGTAATAGTGACCTAGACAAACAGGGAACACAGGAGTATGATCTTGAATTAAATTATCTGTTTGCCCAATAAACATTATCACACTACCTACCTCCTCAGTATGCTGTAAATCCTCTTCCATTCTCTAAAGCAGGGGTCTCCAAACTACCAGGGGCCACATCATACCCCCACAAGATTTTATCCGACCGGCAGCAACTTAAAATATATATTTTTGCTCATTATATATCATTTCCCAGTGTAAGCACGGCATCCTTTCTTTGTAATTGTCATATTTCTCTTTTGTTCTGAATCATATCATACTGATTACCCCAAAAAATCCAAATAAAACTTATTCATTCATTTATAAATATATAAAAATTATTTAAAAAAAAAATTCTTTGGCCCGCGAAAATGTGTAGAATATACGATGTGTCCCTCGTACTGAAAAGTTTGGAGACCACTGTTCTAAAGCTCCAGGTAGCCAATGTGAATCTACTATAGAAACTCAGGAACTCACTAAAAACGAATGTTCTGTAATTATCAAATACTTTTTCACGTGTTTTTTCTTTAAGTGCACTTCTATTTTCAGGGATAAAATGTGGATCTAAAGTACAGTAATTTTAATAATGTCTTATTCATTTTCTGAGGAATAGTGAATGTTTTGATGTCTTAAGAATTTGTTTAAAATTGATCTGACAAATAAATCAATTTCAAAATCAAAATCAAAACTTGGCATCTTATAAAATTGTATTGCTTTCAAATACATGAATGCTTTTGCAATTTCCAAATATGTCATATTTGGACTGTACGCTGTAATAATATTCTTATTAAAAGGAAAATTCTTTGGTCATTTTAAGTACAGTAGCTGCAAATGCACGTTTTTCTCAAGACCAAACTGTCATAGGCAGACCTTAGAATTGCTATACTCAAAATGTAGACTGGTATTCTATATATGAACAATAAGTGAACTATTTTTCATATACTCTGGCCCGCTGTGAGCCTACAGCCTTGGCAGACCCCCCCTACGCACCGTCCACATTGTGTTGTCCCAGGCCTGTCAGTGGAAGGCAGTCTTAGCCCCTTTTCCCCCAACTTCCGAACATGCTCCACCACCCTCTGCCACCCTTCTCAACACCTAGGCCTCTTCACACCTACTCGACAACCACATACACAAGCAGAATCCCTGTGTCCCTGGTTCGGTACTGCAGTCCAACACTGCTGGAATTGTACATCTGTATCTCAAGAGAATCAAGTGCTTGTATGGAATATAGATACTCCAGTAATGGCTAAAGCGGCTAACTATATTAATAATGTCTTAACCTTATGAACCACTGCATTATGTGTTTCTGTAGTATTTCTAGACTTTACAAAATTTTTTTTTTTTTGTTCAGACCACTTTTAATAAAACCCTTTTTGGGTTTATTTTTAGGTCATCAGATCAAGACTCACCAAAGTAAGTGACTGCTTCACAATTATTATTTTTTTACTAATATTTGTACATTTCTTGTAAATCGTGATATTTGTGAATGAACCAACACGGAAGCACTTTATGAATTAAATTATAGTGTAAAAATTATTGGAATCCTCAGAGGTCATTCCCTTCATGTGTATACATGAAGAACATCATGAAGAGACCTTTGAGCTTTTAAAATTTCGAAACAGTACTGGGGTTATGTATGACCACAAAACAGAGGGGGAAATTTCAATTGCTTACATCTACGAAGAAGCAGCACCATCTACAACAAATCAAATTTCTTCAAGACCAGTAGTGCTACTAATACTTTGACTCCTATGAAACTTGTGTTGTTTCTGCAATGCAAATCAAGACATACTTAAAAGCAAGATATTGGCCTCAGGGTATCTTTCCTAATAAGTTTTTAAAAATATATATATTTGTTTTACTGTTTCAGACTTTACACTTAGTCAGGTTGGGCAGTTACTTTCAAGTAAAGTTACTTTCAAAAGGGAAAAAAACAAACATTGTATTATGACTTAAATATGTAACCATCACACTCCTAAAACAGGTTACTATTCTATAGGAACGTTGTCATATGCAGGTAAATGACTGTGTAATAAGGAAATGTATGAATTTACTTTTATTTTAACACATTGTTCATAAAATCTTAACTTAATGATATTGTTTTTTTAAAGGTGTACGGAAATAAGTTAGAAAATATGTATTTCTGACCAAAAACAACATTTCTTTTTTAAGGCATATATTGGATCATAGCCCAAAAGAACATAGTTTGACTTACACGCAAACTTCTTTCCTCAACTCTCCCAATGGGTTGTCGAGGCAGTCTTCTATCTCTCACCCTCTTGAGGGTGTGGATAAGAAGTTTTTAGAGACGTATGACCTCAAGAAAGGGGGCTCAACAGATGATTCCAACCAATACTACTGTGATAAGGTATGTATGCAAATTACAGGTACCTGAATTTCACTTCTAAAAGTTTAGGAATGTTATCAATGAGTAATAGGTAATGACAGAGAAAATAGTTATATTGGGGGAAGAGCATTGGGAAAGATATGGTACAAAAATTTGACAGGATATCTATATGCCATTCCTTCTCATACTTATGATATCAATTTTTTTTTAAAGTGGTCAATTGTGATGTTTGTGTTATCTTTGATTGCAAAGTACACTTTGAAAAGATTAAATAATAATATATAATATCTTTATCATGTAACATTGACCGTGTAAACCTTATTATTATTTTTTTTGTGTTATAGAATGATCTTATTAATGGAGATTTGCTATTGGTCCGTATTACACCAGATGAAGATGGGAAATTTGGATTTAACCTGAAGGTAATATGCTTAATCTCAGTATTTAGAATTGTATGGTGCAAGTGAAATGTGAACCCACTTTTATTTCCAAATAGAGCCGCGTAGATGAAAGAATACATATTCTCAGGAAACTTGGTGTGTTCAAGCACATAGGTTCTAGAAATTAGGACACCAGTGGAAGAGAGTGGAAGAGAGTGCGAGAGCATGATAAATTCTAAAACAATTGTAGTAGAAGTTGTCAGTATTGTAAAATTTCAGCAAACAAATAGCATTAAAAAATTTTAATACATTATTATTATTGTAGCTTTGGTGCAACAACAAAATAATAGATACCAACAAGAAAAATCATTTATATATGAAAAAGAACAATTTCAGAAAAACAGACACATATTCAGAAGAAATTAATAGAAGGGCAGACATGCTAAATGAGACCCCCAAAGTTTTGGGTAAAAAAGAGCCCGAAATATATTTAGACATATCAATCTGTTTTGCTGAAATTCTGCACACACAGTATAAATTATTTTATGTATAATATAGCCTACACATTATTTTTCTTTTAAGTCGATTTTGCTTTTTGTTGTGCCATATTTACTCCCCCTCACCCCCCACTCTCTTTTGCCTATGGAAATGTCTAGCATTGTTACTTGGGGCAATGTGGGGAATTTTTTGCACCCACATACTGTACATTATTTGAGACTTGTGCTTTTTCCTTCTTTGTTCTGTTATCCTAAGCAGTAAGTATGCTCCACTGGATACATCTCTTATGTTTTCGCTTTGGGACAACTCCATAAAATTACTTTTTGTTACCTTTTCACAATTCTGCAGGGTGGCGTTGATCAGAAATTGCCATTGGTGGTATCCAGAATAACACCAGGATCACCTGTAAGTATCATCTTTATCATTTCTATGCAACAGGGAGCATATTGCAGATACATCACTTGGTACTATGGTCTAGGAATTGTGTGATGAATTTAAACAATTGTTGAATAAGTGATTCTATGAAGAAGTCCTTGAATATTGGACATACAGTATCTTTCAGCTTGGAAGACCATTTAAAGAAATAACGTTGAATAGGTTGTACCTTTTTAAAATATATAAAGATATACATTACACTTTTACTTTTCTTACGTTTTGTATGTGCTTTTTTTTTTTTTTCTTTGCAATATCTGACCAGTAGAAATGTGTGTCACATTTGTAAACATTTGCGTTTGGGGAAAATGTTGGTAATTTGCAGCTGGGAGAAAAAGTCACAAGGTATAAAACTCACTAAAGTTCGTTGACATTACCCAAAACAGGAGTAGATGTTATTTTTCTGAAGTCTTATTCACTAAATTCCTGGAGTCGAATTCACTAAACGAAATATACACTGTATATGCAAAAAATAATTACCGTAATTGAGCTCATTAGCAAAGGTTTAACTGCTTTATTTAGGTCTCAGCATTTGTCTCCGTTTCCCTAATGCTGGTTGTGATGGAGATCAATTTATAAGTGGGCTCATTTGTTTTTATACCTCAAAATAAGATACCAGACCTCATGGATTTACACCGATTATTATTTATCCTTTATTTTTTTTGGTGTGCAGCAAATACCCATCATTTTGGCATTTACATGGGGTAGATCATATCAAACAAATATTTTTTTTCTTTTTCTGGGTGACTTAAGTCATAGAGCAGATGGAGCAGTAGGCCTTTGACATTGTCCCACATAGAATACTGATAAACAAGTTACACTGCTTGGATTTGGATTTAGAGGTGGTTGAATGAATAAGACATTGGTGGAAGGCTAGGTGACAGAGTTGTGGTGAATGGAGGGCATTCAGAAGAGGAAAAGGTGACCAGTGGAGTCAGGGGATATACCTACGATTTGGTTAAGTCACAGAATTTCTTACAAAACCCTGTGACACAAAATTATTTAATTTAAAATTAATTTTATATCAATGCCACCAAAGTGGTTAACATACAAAATGGCCTACAGATAAAACACATCCATGTGTGTAAATATTAAGCCTTTAGTAGCCCGAATGCCCAGCTAGTCATGGGTTGACTGACTAGCTGGCCACTTGGGCTTCTAAGCGGTTATATACCGTAGTAATATGTTCTGTAATGTTAATATGCATTATTATCACCTTTTCTAGGTTGGCTGTTCTTACAGTATCTTGCCTGGGGAATGTGATACAAATTGGAGATATTTTTTGGTGATGGCCCAATAGCTCTAGGTATCGCAGTTTAGTGAACAGCATGTACATAACTAATTTGTCATTAATTACTTATATCCATGCTCATGTGCACTCGTGTTAAAAATAAAGCTGATATATTACCATGGCAAAATGTACCTTACCGCTGGCAATATGGTTTAGTGCAGGGGTGAGTAAACTTTTTATGCCGAGCCCCCCTTTTTATCCATGAAATTTCTCGGGCCCCCCTGCCTTATAAAATCAAAATCACATGACGTACTCGCACGTGAGCTGGCTCAGCCAATGAGGGCGAACCAGCTTTGTGACACGTCCGCCACGCTCCCACCACGCAAGTTCACAAATAGCTTGGGCTGCAGGCGTGCGTGCGCAGGCAGTATACTAGTATTGGATCACTGTTTATTTTATTGTTGGCTGGCATCTGGTAATATGTTTTTTTCTGGTGCACAAAGGCAGTCCATTTGAGGGGGCATTCATCCACCTCTTTGCTACCTCCCTTCCCTCTTCCCCCGTCACGAGAGAATAGCACATATATACAATAACCGGTCCAGATTGAACAAGACTAGGATATAGTAAACTGAATGAGTTTATTTCCTATGAGCAGAACAGACAATACATCAAGCAAATAACATTACAGAAATATTTACACTTACTGAGGTTGGACAAGGAGATATTCAGCCGAATAGCAGCTCCTTAGTTGTTATAGGTCACAACAAGCACGACAAAACGACAGCAACAAGCAACCAACACAGGAATAAGGGGTGCAAGCAACTATATAGACGCAGACCCCCATTCCTACCATGGCAGTTCAGTTATTGGTGAAGACAAATCTTGACTCAATCACAGGTTGCCAGGTAACGCAAAAAGCTGGGTTTACCCAACCCCTCATTAATACAACCCTCCCCTGTGGCTACTTGGTCAGCCCATTTATAAAAAAACTATGACATGATGCCTTCGTTGCCATCCTGTCTAGCAAAAATGCTTATGAGGCAAGGGTCTTTCATGTAGGGTGTCACTTTTGACAGGTGAAATGGTTATCACCTAGTTGTGGGACCTGGCTGCATATGCAATGAAGCCTTTCAAGTGGCCTCCTTTGATTGTACAATTACATATCAAAGCGGCCATTTAGCGAGCCTCCAAACTTATATCCAAAGTTATAGTAAAAACAGTGATAACATAACTATTTCTCCCATATTTTAAATCAGATTAACAATATCTATGCAACCTGTGTTCGTTGCATAGGAAAGCATATCCAAATTTCAGCCTTGTAGCACAAACACATACAGAGATATGGTTCTATGGGGTTACATTATGACAAATACACAGTTAACACCCTCACTCCATGTTAATACATAACATAGCAATTAATTCTGCTGAAGCAGGGGGATGCAGATCAACATATACACAACATGGTTAACCCTTTCCCTCCCGACATGATTTCTACACATACAGGAATATAACACAGACTGCTGGGGGAATACAGCTCAGACCTGGGGCAATTCTGCTTTCCCCACTGTCATTCACTCCTACCTACCAGTATTATGTATTATTTATTTACTCCAGTTTTAAATGTTGCCCAGGAATCAGGGATCCCCATAACCAAAGAGAGGGGACTGATGGATCTTCCCTGTTGATCAATACTCCTAAGTGACAACTCCTGACCCAAAGAATAACCCTCAGCCCCCCTCAGCCTGACCTTCATCCCTCTGTTTAGCTGGGGTGGAAGGGGGATATTTGTCTAATAGCGTCCCCATTTATGCTGTATTATTAATCTCTCTCTCCCCGCCACATCAGGACCTCTCTCCCCTCTTCCACAGTCTCACACTCCTCTCCCCCAGTCTCTCCCTCTCCAGTATTTCTCACTCCCCCTCCAGTGTCTCTCTATCCCTCCCCTCAGTGTCTCTCCCTCCTCCCACTCTCTCTTTCCCTCCCCCCAGTGTGTGTGTGTGTGTCTCTCTTTCTCCCTCCCCCTAGTGTATCTCTCCCTCCCCAGTGTCTCTCTTACTCTCCCTCCCCCATTGTCTCTCTCTCTCCCTCCAGCCAGTGTCTTTCTCTCCCCCCGCCCCCAATATGTCTCTCACCCCCAATATGTCTCTCACCCCCATGTCTCTCTTTCACCCTCCCCCATCTCCATAACATACTTTCACCCTCCCTCCCCCCTCTCCATGTCACACTGTCACACACTCACCCTCCCTCCTCCCCCCTCTCCTTGTCACACACTCACATTCTCTCATCTGATCGTGCAGCAAGGCAAACGAGTTGCTGCTTGAGATGTATAGCACAGCGCCACCAAATGGATGAAAGAGAAATTGCAGCTACAAACTGCTTTTTTTCTCTGCTCCTTGCAAAATCGCCGCCCACTGTCTGCACCCCCCCCCCCCCCAAAAGAATCTTGCGCCCCCCAGTTTGCAAACTGCTGGTTTAGTGAATAGTTCAATAAATACATTTGACCTTTAGTCAGTCTAGGCCTTACAGACCACCTTTTACCCACTGTTTACTATCTGCACTGTATGCCTGCCTGTGGCAATAACAGTATATTGCATTAAAATATAGCCGTTGTAATTGGGGGGGTCCCTGCTTCTGAATGGGACCACTGCTGGGTTAATTTTACCGAGCCAGCCAAGCATTTGTAAGAGCTGCGCAGAGGAGTCCCAGAGAGAAGCAGTCTCTCTGTGTGTCTCCCTGAGCAGCTGTTACTGTCATCTAATGTTTTATTATTTTTATATACTTTATTGAAGCAGGGGGTCTTACTACATCCATATCTAAAAAATACAGAATTATATAGAAGTTAAAACACACACTAGACTGTAATAATATATAATATTGTGTATAGCATTAGTTAATTTTGACAATGCTTTTTTTGTATTTGATTTACAAATGGAAGGTTTTAAAAACTTGTTAAAACGAAGCTGTTGACTCTACAATGTTATACTGTAACACTGACAAATAGAGCTGGAAAAACACTGCATCTTATGTGCAGCTATTATGCTGTTGGAATAAAGATAGGAAAGTTCAATGTCCATCGAAGCGACTTGAACAGCTTTTGATCCAAATCCTATGATAAAACCATTGTTATGGATGCTGAAGTCCTGTCAAGATAATTGACATCTTGAGTCTCGCTGCCTGATCACTGTGTTTTTATAAGACCAGCAGTAACCGCTCCTTTCTTTCCTTCTTGCTAATAAATTGAAACAGGGAAAAAACCAGCGCGCCGCCAAAGTGGGTCCCAAGCCAAGATAATAAAAAGTCTTCTTTATTGATCCATCTAAAAGTGGAGGTTTAACACCCTCCTACGCGTTTCGTGTAAACATACACTTTATCACACACACACACACACACACACACACACACACACATATATATTGTGACGGATTGAGGGTTGATATTACTCATTTGAGGTATGTTGTATAAGTGAAAGGTGAGTCAGCTGTCATTCTTGTCAAATATACAAGTAACGTGCTCGCAGATGTGCCATACATGACACACACTGTGTCTGTTTTATCATTTGAGTTACCAATGGGAAGTAAAAATGAGCAGGTTTTGACGTCGTTGTTGACCAAACTCAAAATGGGAATTTAGAGAAACATGAAAACATACAGTATGTGCAAAGACCACCCTCACCACAGCTCAGAACAGTAAAATCAATATATAATCATTTAACTGCAATTCCAGCAATTGTGAGACAGCACTTTTCCCAAGTAGGACACTCTCTGTCAGATTTATCAGTAATAATTCTCAAAGGAAATTTAAAAAATACACAGCAGAAGAGAACATGGGAATTAAAATGTATTCAACATCTGGACTCTAAAAACAATTACATAAATCAAGATACTGGATTCATGACACTTTATGGCAACATTTAATATTTTCACTTCCTGCTCTACTTTTGAGAATCATATGAAAGCTAATGTAGAAAACTTCTCTAAAGGTTTCCAGGAATTCAGTCATGAAACCATTGAAGTTATTATTGACATTTTAGTTCTTAGCTCTATGTTGTCCTTTTGGAGACTTAAATAAGCAAATCTATAAAAAAAAACAAACAGAACCAGGATTTCAAATCACCTACATTTCTTTTTATTTTGGAAGAAGTACAGATGTAGCAGACGTTATTGTTAGTGTGCGATTTCGCATTACCGCAGTCACACATTTTACTGGGCGATTTGCTACAATTCAATGGAGCTGTGAGTTTCCAAATTGTGTGATTTGCTATCCACAATGTGCCAATTAGTGCCAATTATGCCCTATGGTGCGATAACAGGTGCAATAACATCTGCATTTGGGTTCAATGGCTTAGATGCACAAAGCTCCGTTAACCTATTGAACGTAATGTTAACCTAAATTAATGTTACGTTAATCCTAACGCCTATGTACTATAGAGAATAATGTTATGATAAAATACATAGATTCACAACAAGCTCTGAGAAACCCCAACCAATATCACACAATATATATGCATATGTGTCAAAAGGAGTGCTAGTGGGCGTGGCTAAATTTATACAACAAAAAACAGAAATGCCCAAAGCTACTTCCAATGTGACAAAAATACACAGTGCAATACCTATATATCTCATGTAAAATGGTCATTTAGTTTAACCCTTTGGCCAAAGCGTCTTCCCAAGTCATATACAAGTGTGTGTGTGTGACTGCGCAGCCACTATGTCTGGTGATAGGCCTTGTTGGTGCACGTGAGGTTATGGGTTACCTGCCGAGCACTCCAGTGCTTGGACCTGCAGCGGACTTCACAAAGGATCAAGGCGAACTCCTGCACGATATCCAGATCACCAAAGGATTATCCATCAGGGGCGATCCCACCCTGATAATAGTCCAGCTCTCTCCCAGCAAGACAGGCAAAGTTCTTTGTTCTCTACTATCAAATAGCTAGTGGGGCAGAGTCCCTAATATAGGGCCTGTCCCTACAACACTCCACTAGGGTGACTCAGGGCTATCGGGGGCCTAGGGGGCTGCTGGCCTAGTGCAGGGAGTCACTGACTCCTGCACCCTACCTCCTTCCCCTAGCTGCTCCTACACCAACTGCCAACGTGCTGCAAACTCGCAAAATGTATCTATTCCCTGCAAGCAGGGAGCTCCTGCAACCCTATTGGCTCCCTGGCGTCATGGAGCCGTTCCAGAGGCTCATGGGACTTGAAGTCCCCTTACAGAGCCCTCCTCTCATTGGTGGCATTTCGCGCGCTTGTCTTGCGCATGCGCGATCTAACCAGGGCCTCCCGTCGCATCGGCAGTCGGCACATGTGCGAAGAACTGTCATGGCGGCGCCCTGCACCGGGAACCGCCGGGCGCGCCTCGCAACCCGACCGCGGCCCTAGCAACCGGCCGCACGCGTCTCTGGCAACCGGCCGCAGCATGAAGAGCGCGCATCATGCGCGCACATGCCCCCACACCTCCCCGCGAACGGCCGCATCTACTCCCGACCGCCGCACGGTGAGTACCCAGAGGGGGGGCCCACAAGCAGAAGGGGGACCTGGCTACACTTACATACGGTACAGTGCCTAAATATACATGTATAAATAACTAATAAATAGTTATGCAGGGGTGAAGAAGCTGTTACATTCCCTCACTGGATTTTGACAAGTAGTGATCCATTGGTGGCCCCAGCATTTGTCAGGTGCCCTGCTGTGATTGAGGTTACACAGTGTCAGTGCACAGTAGTCTGTCAGCTCATACTAAGCACTGTTTGTTTTGCAGTGACTATACTGAGATTTTACTCATCAGTAGGACAATGTGGATGATCTATTATTACAGTAATAACTGTAATCAAGCTTTAGTGTGCTTTCCCCTCCCTCTGAATGGAAAATGTTAACCCTGCTGATAACTGTGTCACTGATATGTCTGCATGAGTTAATCAATGAAAAGGCTGGAAGTAGGGTTCCAACCTCTGAAAAGAGAAAACAAATACCTGCTGTTCACTTGTCTTTTTTTTTATGCAGCCCTGGACAAAAAATATCTTACATTTCTAACAAGCAGATAATAAAAAAGCATTTTTAATTTGGATTGAGGTAGTAAACAAGTAAATTGTTTAGTGTAAACTATTGCAGAATAATATTTGTATTTGTTTTATTCTAATGAATGTTTTATTTGATTGTTTGCAATTTATCCTACCACTGATTGTATCTGCAGACAAAACAATTATATAATGTATATGTGTGTGTAGAGAAGGAATAAGGTGCGTAAAATGAATACAAACAATAGCAGAATTGAATCAATACTGCCACAATCTGTACTGTAGGTTATTCACGATAGCCAAAAAGTATATGAGAAAAAGAAACAAAAGGCACAAACAAAAGATATGTAGATGAGAAATGTGACGGTGAGGGGGTAACCAAGCCATCAATAAAGATATTGTGCCCGGCTAGTTACCTCTGATCCATATTTGGGGTATTAGAGTGTCAGCTCTTGAATCTGTTTATTGTATTGCAGCCATGCTTGAAGTATACATGCTTAAAGTAGAATGTTAGATGAAGTTTAAAAAGGAAGTTCAAAAAGAAGTGGAAAAGTGGACACCACCTATTGGTTCTGATTCCTGCATTTGATCTAGACTGGAAAGGAGGAAATCATACCAGTCTTCACATCTCAGCACTTAACGTTTGCTGTGATGCCACCTTTAATTTTTATACAGTATTTGTTGTAACCTCACTTATTTTCAAATTATGCACTTCCTTCCACCAGCCTCCTTATGTCTCCAACTCTATTCATACATCTCCATCTCTCCTTTCTTCCCCACTTCTCAGTTCACATGAACTCCTTTCTTACCTGCACCCTCTGACACCACTTAGCTATACACCCTGCACTAAAACACACCCCTACAAATCATCCTCACACATTTTCTTTCTTTCTATGCTTCTCCTCCTTGCTTCTGGGGATATCTCTCCCAATCCTGGTCCCTGCCTTATTTCTACATGCTCTCGTCCTCGCCTCCCACATGCAACTTCTACTCCTCTGGTGTCAACCCCTCCAACCACATACCCATCCCCTGCCACCCTCCCTCCTCTCTACCATTCTCCTGTGCCCTTTGGAATGCTCGCTTCCTCTCTAACAAGTTCCTCTCCGTGCATGACTTCTTTCTTACTCCCTACTTCTCTTTGCTATAACTGAGACCTGGCTCACTCAGTCTGACTCTGCTTTGGAAGCTGCCCTCTCCTACGGTGGCCTTTCCTTCTACCACACTCCGCGCTCTGATGGCAGGGGTGGAGGCATGGGGCTCCTGCTCTCCTCTCTCTGCCATTACCGAACCCTTCCTATTCTCCCCTCTCTTGCTTTTTACCTCCTTTGAGGTTCACACAGTCCAGATCTTCTCGCCTCTCCCTGTCCATGTGGCGGTCATGTATTGCCCACCTACCTCTACTCATCCCCCCCTCTGCCTTTCTCTCTCACTTTGAATCCTGGCTCTCTTTCTTTCTCTCCTCAGAATCCCCTGTTCTTCTCCTTGGGGACTTCAGCTGCCACATTGATGACCCTTCTCTTCTTTGGGCCTCCCACTTTCTCTCTAAACTCTTCTTTTCACCTTCAACAGTGGACTGCAGCCAGCACCCACAAAGATGGCCACTACCTAGACCTGGTTTTCACTAATGGGTCTCTCACCCATTTCTCCTTACACTCTCTCTGATCATCACCTCATCTCATTTTCTCTCTCTCGCTTCTCTCCATCTCCATCTAACTCTCGTTTTTGCTGAAACCTGCACTCTATTAACCTACCAGCTTTTGATTCCACTTTACGCTCCTCCTTCTCATCTCTCAGTTCTGCTTCAGACCCTGACAACCTGGTCAGGAACTACAACTCTGCCTTATCCTCCTCTCTTGATCTACATGCACCGCTTTCTCTCTGCCGTCCTCGCCCTTCTAACCCCCAGACCCTGGCTAAATTCCCCCACACACACATGCTGCGTTCCTCCACTCGCTCCTCTGAACGCCTCTGGAGGAAGACTTCCTTCACTACTGTCAGGAATCCACTCCTGGGTTTGGCTGGAGCCCATCCATCCGGAGCTTTGCAGGTTCCAGACAAACTATTTTCTGCTTCTGCAATCACCTGCCTCCTGCTGCCTCCTGTGCAGCTCTGGCCTGATTGGCCTCCTATGCTATTTAGTTCCTGCCCCGCCCTTAGGAAGTTGCTAGACATAGACTTTGCAATCCGAGTTGCAAGTAACTGTGCTTGTCACAGACTCTATGTTTAGCCTGCTAGGCCTCCTTGTGCCTTGTATCCTGCTTCCAGTCCCCTGCATCCCAAGGCCTTCTTGCATTGCAGCCCCGGTGCTGCTTTCCTTGTTCCTGGCAGATTTTGCCGCCACGCTGAAGCGGCTACGCTGGTGTCCCCAGTGTTTCCTGTGGCGTGTCTGCACCCCTGGTTCCTGTGGCCTTCCTGTTGGCAGTTCTTGTTCTCCACCACTCTCGGCTGTACCCGGCTAGGGGGTGCCATTCTGTGCGGAAGCATTGGATTCCCAGTTCCTGTTGTCTGCCCCCCTGGTTCCTATGACCTTCCTGTCTGCAGTTCCTGTTCCCAGTGGTCTCCACCACTCTCGGCTGTACCCGGCTAGGTGCTGTACCCGATCTGTGCTGAAGCACTGGATTCCAAGTACCTGTTCCTATCCCTGAAGCCCTGCTGTCTTTGCTGAAGAAGCATTGTTGTATTCCCTGATGACGACCTCGGCTCGTATCCTCGACCACTGCTCCTGTGCCGCCTGCCTTGACCCCAGCCTGGATAACGTTAACCCTTTTCTCTCCAATCCTGAACCTGGCCTTTTTGACGATGATTTCCACACTCTGGACCAGTCTGCGAGGTCTAAGGTCGGTGCTTATACATCCCCACCTCAGCCCTGCGGTCCGGTCCCAGTTTGTGGCAAGCACGTACTGTACGTTACAACTACACATTTATGTTGTCCTGTTTCAACTCTGCCCTCTCTCAGGCTAAACAAACCTACTTTTCATCACTAATCAACACATACAAGTGAAACCCACGCCGACTCTTTTCTGTCTTTGACTCTCTACTCAGACCACCCTCGGCTGCCTCCTCTTCTTCCTCCATCTCACCTCAGGACTTTGCTGACTTTTTAAAGGAAAAGGTGGAATCCATACGTCAGAACATCCCATCTGAGTTTCAAGGGGGGTGGGGGGAGAAAGTCTTGTCAGAATGTGTCCTGGTAGCAGTGTTACACAGTTGCTGGATACCCCAAAATGTACCTGGGAATCAGGTCGGATTCTTGGATACAGTGAGACACATTGCTCTGGCAAAATCTCCCCTTGAAAACGCTTGAGTGACTCACCGCTAGGATTCCCTGCTTCAGCACAGACCAGAAAGGTAAATGGGGCATAAGGATGTGTTGTATCCCTTAAATGGCAAAAGGGTCCCTAGTATAAGGGGGGATACTCAGTTAATGCCCTGATCACCCAGAACCTGGTATAGGGGTTCTGGGATACTCCAACCATATATAAGGTTGTGAGGGTTTTTATGAAACCTAAGTCCGGTTTTCAAGAAGGGAATGAGATATAGCTCTGAGAATAAACCTAAAGCATTTTTTCATTCTACTTTGGGACTTAAAAAAAATATGGGGAAAAATATTTTATTTCATAGTGTTTAATAGTACATGTGCTTTTATACGGTATTATGAGCTGGGGACTTCCAGGTCCATGGTTCTGAGAGACCGTGTGGCTTCCAAGCTTGGTGCCACCAAGTCTGCTCTGGTTCTCGGACATGAAAGCCTCAGAGGTGTGAAAGTCATTTGGTCACTTGGGTTATGCTCAAGTACCCATGTCCTGGGATGAATGGCGGGCCGGAACCACCATTTGCCCCAGGCCAGACTGTGAGGAGCCTAACTCAGTGGGTGGTTTCTGGCTGACAAGTGACAGAGATGCAAGGTTGGTGCATGCCGTTGTCAGAATCCGAATCCGTGCTTGCCCGGCTTAGATAGACTGGCAACACTCTGGCTGGTAAGGATTTCTCCCACGTTCGGATTGGCTGGAGTATTTCACGAAAGAAGCTGAAATACTGTAAGAAAGCTATCAGCCTATCCGGTCAAGAGATTCATTCAGATTCTAAGCACCAAGACAGCAGCGGCAAATTCGAAATGACCAAAAGATGCTCTGAGAGAAATACTGAAGTCCCACTTTTTGGGGCCAAGTTCTGAAAAGAGAATGTAGCAGTCACGGCTGGGATTGCAAGCCATAAAGAGTACCAGGACATTTTGTACAATCTCTCAGTCAAGGGATTTTGGCAGCTTAGTAGAAGATACAGCGGTGGCGTCAGGAACGTCATGCCAGTTTGAGTTCCAGGACAACGTAAAGACTTTTTTTTTACCTCTTGTTTCACCTGGGAAAGTCTAGATTTGACGCCCAGACCTCCAGTAAGTGTGTGTTTTTCTTCTTCTGTATTTTGTAATCCATTTTGTGTACGTCTGTTTCAATGAAATAAATGACAATTTGTTTTACTAACTTGTTTTGCTCAGTGAAAGATCCCAGTATAAAAGGTGTAAAAACCCGGTCTCCCCTGACAAGAAATAGTTAGATGCAGGTAACAAGACATACCCCTAACGAAGTCTTTTTAGACAAAACATGTAGGGTTAAGGTCAACTGCATGATTTTCCCCATTTAGTCTTCTTAGACTTAGACTTTTTACATGCTTATCTATAGCTGCATGCCTTAATTAAGACAATTGGGACTGTCAATGTCAATTCTCTAAGCAAATGGAGACCTGTCCGTGTATCTACATCATCCTCGCCAAAATATCGCGAGACTTGGTGATCTAGGTGGAAGGGATCCGGAGCAGCAGTGCCAGTGATGGCGTTCCTCGTGGAGACCCGATCCCAAGGCTACCCAACTCACCGTTGCAGCAAAGATAGAATTTTATCCTGAAATGCTTACACCAACTGCTACATTGTAAGTAGTTTCTGTACTTGCGCTGTAATCCTAATGCAACTTCACCATATTTGGCATCTTTCTCATTTTTTAGGTCTTGCCTTGTCCTGAAACCACCTTATTGACATTCATTATATCTATGTCCTTGTGGGTGTTTTCTAAATATTTCTCATCTACATATTTTTGGTTTGCGCCTTTTTGTTTCTTACTGTATTTATATAAGTTGTGTGAAAAAGAGAGTATACCCTCTTTGAATTCTATGGTTTTACATATCAGGACATAATAACAATCATCTCTTCATTAGCAGCTCTTAAAATTAGGTAAAGAAAACCTCAGATGAACAACAACACCTTGATAAAGAGCGCACGCTCGAAACATGTCGGTGGGGGCCTGAGGGCTCTATTTTTTCTGTCAACCATGCTCTGACCATAATAAACCTCTTATTTTGGGAAACACTCTCTAGCATTTTTTTGTAGCTGTGCTCCAATTCTCCTTCTGGATATCTGAACAACAACACATGACATATCTGCGTAAGTACCAGCACTCACTGTCTAATGGCTAAATAATGAAAACAGTTGTAATGCAGAATAAACATTTAATAATAAAACAAACCAGAAATAAATCAAATGTGTTTGCAGAAACCAGTATCACAAATGGGCATGTCACAAAGTGAGGGGTGGGGGGGGGGGGGAAGGAAAAGGGGAAAAAAACATGAAACACAAGGAATATACACAAAAAATGGAGAACGGCAAGTATGCTAGGGGGGCAACATTTCGAGGGACTACCTCTTCATCTGGCCCATTCCCCCTGGTCCAAAAGGTCCCAGAGGTACTTCCCTAAGCCTCCATTCCCCTATAACTGGTCAAATCAGACACCCCTGAAAATAGATAGCAAACATACAGTGTAGGCTAAATACAGCTAAACAGCTAATAGCAGGGAAGCAAGAATCCACTACAGTCAATGTCAGTAGTTCAAGTACTACCAGAAACTGTGTGCAATGGTACAGTCAAGGACTGAAAACACAGCCTGCAAGAAAGCAGCTTGCAAAGAAGCACCAGGAGTCCACAACAGTCAATGTAAGATTAATGGCAATAGCAAATGAAGACAGTAATCAAAACCTGTATGAAGACAGTAATCAAACCCTGTGGTTGCTCCTTGTGCTCGTGTGGAGTGCTGAGGAGTGAGATAGCAGTCTCAGCTGTTAATGTAGCTCTGGCCGTCGGCAGTGTCCCGTGGATGACGTCACGTGATGGAACTCCTCTCTTGCAGGCTAGCATCTGCAACGTTGCATGTCCAACTGGCGTGCGTCAGCTGTTATCCCCTCTGATCTGTGGAGGGACATTACTGCGCATGTGCAAGGTTTCCCGATCTGCCCTGACTCCAGTAAACAGCACAGTCTCATAATGAGCAGGAGAAAGTGAAGACAGACTCTGGTGGTCAGTACAGCAGCTCCACCTAGTGGTGCTTGATGCTCTCGCAGTCACGTTGTAGGGAAACATAAGAGGGATGAAAGCACAATAAGATTAGTACTGATTCAATACTTGGACACAATATATGACCCTGTCTAAATGAAAGATACCAGATAGCCCCCTTCACTAGGAGGCCCAGTGAAATAGATAAAATCAATGCAATATAAAAATCTGAAATAAACCTTAATAGATAAACCATAGGAGAGAGAAGACTGAATAAAATCACTGAAAGATAAGAGATCGAGACTGACCCACAGTATAGGGACGGACAGAGGTAGGTAGAGACGACCAAGGTGGTCAGGATGGATCACTCACAAGCCAAAATCCAGACGCCACGAACCCATATCCATGATCTATAGAGCAAATAAGACCGTAGTGTGCTGTCGATCAGGTCTGGTGGGGAGGATAGGACCAGGCGGAAGGGAGCAGCTATCATCAGGAACACCCAGAAAAAAAATACAAAACTCATCTAGTGTGGTATGAAAAATAAATATATGTCATATGTGAAACTTGGCTCTTGAGATAACTACTACAAAATGTAAGATAATAATAGCAGGTGAATTGTGATGGATCTTTGACACCTCGGTTTTGGGCGCAGCAAACAGCAGCATACATCAGATAGGGTGGTGTCAGGCAAGATGATGTTTTCAATTGGCAGCAGCTTCCAATCAGTCATATGCAATATAAATGTAAATCCATCTTGCCTGACACCACCCCTATCTGATGTATGCTGCTGTTTGCTGCAGCCCAAAACCTGAGGTGTCCAAAGATCCATCACAATTACAAACCTGCTATTATATATCTTACATTTTGTAAGTAGGTTATCTAAAGAGCCAAGTTTCACATATTGACATATATTTATTTTTCATACCACACTATGATGAGTTTTGTATTTTTTTCTGGGTGTTCCTGATGATGCTGCTCCCTTCCTGCCCTGGATCCTAAACTGTTGTAAGGGAATCAGTGCATATTCCCTGGAAGGTTGAGAGAATTCGTCAGTTTCACAAACTTTTAATTTTATTTTTTTGAGCACCTTTATAGTTGTTAAGCGCCTTTCCAAGTCACTGGGTTTCACTGGTGGGGAGGATGTCATGCGGAACCTGAGCGGGTAAGTCGGAGGGACACTAAAGGCACTACACGGTGTGTGTAAAGATCCATACCGATCAGAAATAAAAACTAACATATTACACCGTGTCATGATTTATTTAACAAAAAAAGCCAAAATGGAGAAGTCATGTATGGAAAAACGAAGTATACCTTATGATTCAATAGCTGTATGACTTTATCAGTCTCTCACATCGTTGTGGAGGAATTTTGGCCCACTCTTCTTTACAATGTTGCTTCAGTTCATTGAGGTTTGTGGGCATTTGTTTATGCACAGCTCTCTTAAGGTCCAGCCACAGTATTTCAGTCAGGTTGAGGTCTGGACTTTGACTGGGCCATTGCAACACGTGATTCTTTTCTTTTTCAGCCATTCTGTTGTAGATTTGTTGGTGTGCTTGGGATCATTGTCCTGTTGCATGACCCAATTTCAGCCAAGCTTTAGCTGTCGGACAGAAGGCCTCACATTTGACTCTAGAATACTTTGGTATACAGACGAGTTCATGGTTGACTCAATGACTGCAATATCAGAATTGTAGAAGTCTGTATAGCCGTGGTCTGGGTTGGAGAGGTACACGTAGTCAAGGGTAAGCCGGGTTCGATATCCAGAAGGGTTCAGTAGTCAAGCCGTGTCGGTACACGTAGAATCCAAAAACTGCAAGAGAGAGCGAGACAAGAGTATTAAGAATGTGAGCACCCAGCCCCACAGGCGGAGCTCACGGCTCTCTCCTTACACTGCGCTGACCCTTCCGCTACTACCACGCAAGCCTCCTTCAGCTGCATCGCTTACCCGTCGGCTTGGTACTATGCTCCATGAGGTATTTTCCCAACGCTCTACGCTGCAGTCTTCGGCGCGGAATCGCCACTCCGGCCACCTCATGTTGCTTCTTCTCATGTGCACTTCAGACATACAGCGTACTCACAACAGCCCCTGAACTTACATCCGCTCAGGCTCCGCCCCCAAACACCGCACGCTTACAATCTGGCTCATGCTGAGTGTCAACTGGGCTCTAAGAACAGCAGCCAATGCGTTGAAGCTCCCTGGGCTCCTCCAGGCACGCCCTCTCTCCTGGTTGTCTGTTCCAGCTTTATATACCCTCTCTGTCCTGTGCTTCCTCACTCGTCATAGTTCTGTATGGGTGATTCACAGTGCTTGTTCTTTGATTCTCTCGGTTTTGACGCGGCTTGGCAGACTTCCCCCTTTGGCTCTCGACTTCGGCTTGTTCCTGTTTACGTACCTTCTGGCTCCCCTCAACCAGGCTCTCACCTCGACCCTTCCGTAATTCTCCTACCCCTGATCTCGGCAACGAACATTCTTCTGGAAAAAACGGTACCGGCAAGTATTCACGCAATACTCCCCATCTGGCCTGGCACCACTCAATACCACAACCCGGACACATCCCTCGCTCTGTTGGTGTGTGTATTCATACCTGTCACCTCAGTTCTAGGGACAGGTCTGGTCTGCGGGCTACTCCGGCGTAACAAAGAGCAAGGCACAACAGACGCAGGAGCACAAGGCTACAAATAGTTATGCTCAGCAATAACTCTGAGCATGAGCAGGGAATAAGTACTGGCGTAGGCCAATAGAACAGGAGGTGGAGCGGAGGCACGGCCCAAGAGGAAGTCGCGATAGGCTGAAGGAGACAAGTGGCATCCGATTAGTTTCCTCGCAGGTGGGGAGCGGTGCATGACGTCACTGCCGCACGCCGCATGCGAGAGAAGAGCAGCGCATTTGAGGGGGGTAGCTAAGCTCCATGGCAGTGTTAGAAGAGCTGCGTGTGTGCGCTCTGTAAGCATAGCAGGGATGCGCACACATGCTGGTGCCATAGCGGAGGTCTGTGCGGAGACAGGTAAGGAGGGAACACATCACAAAGGACGTGTTACCCGATTCCTTACAATACCCCCCTCCTTGAGGATTGGCCCTAGGACGATTCCCATAAGGCTTGTGCGGGAACCTGACGTGGAACCACCGCAACAAGCCGGGAGTGTGAATTTGATTAAGAGGTATACATGAGCGTTCCTCCGGTCCAAAACCTTTCCAGTGTATGAGGAATTGGACAACTCCAGTGGAGTATCTGAAATTGATTATGAATTGGATTTCAAATTATTTTTGACACTGTATGATGACAGGTGGAGGTTTGGGCGAGATGTCCGGAAACTGAGACCTTTGAGATACCGGCTACACCACTGTGTCTCTCTCCCCAAGCAATTCTCTGTCTCTCTCCCCCCCTCCAATTCTCTTTGTCTCTCTCTCCCCATGCTGTGTGTGTCTCTCTCTCCCCATGCTGTGTGTGTCTCTCTCTCCCCATGCAGTGTGTCTCTCGCTCCCCATGCTGTGTGTGTCTCTCTCTCCCCATGCTGTGTGTCTCTCTCTCCCCATGCTGTGTGTCTCTCTCCCCATGCTGTGTGTCTCTCTCCCCATGCTGTGTGTGTGACTCTCCCCATGCTGTGTGTGTGTCTCTCCCCATGCTGTGTGTGTCTCCCTCTCCCTATGCTGTGTGTGTCTCTCTCTCTCTCTCTCCCCATGCTGTGTGTGAGTCTCACCTCATTCTGTGTTTCTGTCTCCCTATTATTGTTCCTGTAAGGGTTCAACCTGCCAAGTCGGGATCCCTTGCAGGTGGAGGCGCTGTCACCATAAGAATCAGATACACCCCAGGCTCCCAGCGGCAGAGGTTCAGGCCTTCTGTAAGCCACAGGTAACGCACCACACACACACACACCATAGCTGACATATCTCCCACAGGGTGGGGGAAGTGCGCTACATCACACACACACACACACACACACACACACACACACACAAACAATGACTATTATCACTCTACATTATACTGAATAGTGTACATTATGCATTTCTGAGTTTTGTGGGTTTATGGTGGAGAAAGCATGGCATGGAATTTCTCAGCTTCCAGCCACAGCGTGAAACATTTAATTATGAATTTCCTATTGTCTGGTCCATGGTAGGTTTATTTAACAACAATTGATTCGTGTCGAGGTTGGGGAGGGTCTAGTGTAGCACAAGGAGCCGCACGCAATCAAGCAATCAAAAGGAAATTGAAAAATAATCAGAGCAAAGCTTGAACAAATCACTATAACATATTAAGTATTGTCCTGGAACAAGTATTCCCATTTCTGTTCTCTCTGTTCACCCCCCTCCGTTGCAGCTTCTGCCTGTGAGTTCCTCATTTTCAGCTGCATGTATTTTTCTCCACACACACACTGTGCCTGTGTGATATATTACATTGTTGCCATCCCTGCCTCTGGGCATGTAGTCAGTGTGTTGCTGACTCCTAGAATGGGCTATTCTGCCCTCCCTCCTGTTTTGCTGACAGTTGGTCTGTCCCTAGACTATTCCTGTTACCCAGATTCCCCCACACTTCCTTTTCATTCTTGACTCTGGCTGAGTGAGTACCTTAATGTTACACTCCTATGGCAAGGACATCTCCTTTTACCTGCTCTTAACTACAAACGCACAACTACTGTACACAACATCCACAAGTGCCTGTATATATTTTGACACCTTTCCAATAAAGTGAAGAAAACATAGCAGGACTTTGTGTGCTTTGGAAAGAGGGCTGAGTTAAAGCTAACTGGAATTATTCATACATCACACGTGACCCTGGTTCCAGTATAGTTAAAGGAGGAACGTGTGCTTTGGGGACACACAAAGAAGCTGCTACTCATAGCCTTTATGCTAAATACAGAGCAGTCTCTGCACACTGACAAGCAGCAGCTTTACACTACAAATACAGGGCATAGCTTCAACAGCAGTACAGCAATTTACACTATCAGATACAGAGCAGTCTCTGCACCCCAGGACAAGCAAGCAGCCTCATACACAAGGCAGTAGCACTGCAGTCAGACAGTGCACTATACACAGAACTTTGATTGCCCTTTCTCTTTTGAGTCCAACCTCTGCACAGCTTCACAGTGAGGAGCTACCATCCAACCTACCCCTGCGCACGTCCCCACGGCTAGAGCCACCAAGGGCCATCTTTGTTTTGATGACGTCATCTTAAAGGCATTGAAGCTCAGCCATTCTGATTGGCTGGCTTCAGTCCCTTTAAATGACGTCATCAATTTTTTTTTTTAACAAATTCACATGGTTTTCACGGCCCAGTCAGAGCCGCGGAAACATTTGCCGAAAATGTGACGTCATAGGCCTATAAAAGCCTATGTCGTCTCATTTTGAAGCCAGTCACCGGGGAGGAAGGACCTCCTCGAGGAAGGAGAGGACCAGGGCGTGGCGCTAGAAGAGAAGAAGAGCCTGGAAGAGAGTGGAAGAAGAAAGAAGAATACAGATGAAGACCCCCTTTGATGAAATGGATTACAAATAGAAGAAAGAAGACACAGTTGTGGATTGTAAGGGTTTATTATTTTATGGTTACCTGTTGATTGGTTCGAGTGCTTCTGGTTCCCCTGGATTTCGCTGTGTCGGCCATCTGATGGTAAGTAAACAAAAGAAAAGTATATATTATTTTTACTTTTATAGATTTTTATTAATTATGGTTAGGAATTGTTGTGTGTCATGTAATTGATATTTATTTACATGTAGTATATCATGATTTTGCAATAGTTTATTTCAGGGGCTTGCTTTTTAATAATGGCTTATTTTTGGTAGTTAGATTTGTATGATGGTGGTTTCTTTGAAGTTAATTCTTTTTCTCAATGGTTTGGATTTAGAAATTGAATAGTGAATTGTATAATTGATTTGTATTGTATTGTAATTGATTTTGGAAATTGATTCATTGATTGATGGTAACGTTATTTATGTTTACTTGCTTAGTTTGTATTTGAAACTGTATTTGTGAAACCCTTTGCTGGGCCACTATGGGGCCTGCAGACACCCGTCATGACCACCTGGGAATCCCGTGGGCCTGGGGTCTTAACCCTGTATGTAAAATAATAAATCAGATATTTATGGGGGGGGCACAGGGGGTGGGTTATGTATTGTTTATTAAATATAGTGATATTTATTGTGGTTAACGGGGGTGGGGGAAGTGGGTATTGTCCCCAAGCCAGGGTGGGTAGGCCTCCCTGTGGGTAGTGGGTGGTTAGGCCTCACGGGGTGGGTAGTGGGGGAGGGTGTATAGGCCTCCCGAGTGGTGGGTGAGGGTGGGTTAGCCCCTTAATGACTATAGCGGTTAATGACCGCTAAGGTGATTAAGGGGTGTGATTTGTGTATTTAAAATGGGCAAAGCACAATTATCCATATGTGGATAATAGTAATTTTGCCCATTACTGTGTTGTATGTGTAATGGAGGAGGGGGGTGTATTTAGTTAGAAATTGTTTATTTTTTTGGAGGCACAACATTGGTACCGCAAACCCGCGGGGACCCCGGGATAGCCGCGGGGACCCCCGCTTGGTCAAAAAATGTAAACAAAGAAAAAAATTTAAGTCCTGCTTTTTTTATCACCTGCCTTTAGCTGGTGAGCTTATTTCTTGAAAAAAGTCAGTTTAAGAGCGCAAAGTGCCTGTTAGCGCTGCTCTGTCAATCGCACTCAGCAGAACATCACGTTCTAAGAGCACTTTGCGTTCTTAAAATGACTTATCACAGCTTAGTGCCTAGCCTCCTTAGGGTGCACAGCGTTCCAGACAACAAGGGACGACGACAAGCAAACACCATCGAGGGAAGATAAAGGAGCTCTTCAAAGATAGACCGGGCAGTTGGGTGACCCCGCTACCATTTTGTTCGCCAAGAAGATGTCTCCCAAACAACAAGGAACATGCCATCTCTAGGTTCACTTCGCTCCACCTCAACCCACAAAGGAAGCCGGACACCACGAATCAAATTGTGGCCTTCACGCGGGAGAGATTCCTTAGCGGACACGCAGAGCCAGCGCCTTCACTGAAGGAAGGTAAAAAATGCCGGTCCCTCCCATCATCTGGTGTCCACCACCATCAGAAACCTGATTAGATCTGGGTAACGTTCAGCTCCAATGCTCAGCACCAGGAAGCCTTTCCAAATGATGCCCTACTCACTGGACCAGACTTGACAAACAGTCCTCCAGGAGTGTTGATCCGCTTCCACAAGGAGCCAGAAGCCATCTCCTCTTGCCAATCACAAGGTGATAGAGTGACAGGCTACCACGACTGGCACATCCACAAGGAGATGCCCTCTGTAGAGAACACTACAGAGACAAAAGAACTGTTCTCTCATACGTTTAGAAGGAAACAGGTCCAGAGACTTTTTCAAAAGACATTGTGGTACACCCAGCTAACCTGGAGCGATGCATCCACCTGGCCTCCCTTACCAGAAGACTTTGGCCAAAGGATTTTGATGCCAGTGATACCGGCTGGTATCATCTCGTTATGTGGATATGAACTTTGCCTTGTTATGTTTGTTTGCATTGTACATATGGTCCACATATTCCAGTTAGATAGTGGTATCTCCAGATACCAGACGGCGAGTGTCCTGGAACAAGTATTCCCATTTCTGTTCTCTCTGTTCACCCCCCCCTCCTTTGCAGCTTCTGCCTGTCAGTTCCAGCATGTAAGCTGCATGTATTTTCACACACACCACACCACACACACAACAACCACACACACACACACACACAACACCACACACACACACCACACACACCACACACACACAAACACACACACACACACACACACACACACACACACACACACACACACACACACACACACACACATTGTGCCAGTGTGATATATTACATTGTTGCCATCCCTGCCCTGGGCATGTAGTCAGTGAGTTGCTACAGCAGCATCTGAGATCTCTCCTAGAATGGGCTATTCTGCCCTCCCCCTGTTTTGCTGACAGTTGGTCTGTCCCTAGACTATTCCTGTTACCCAGATTCCCCCACGCTTCCTTTTCATTCCTGACTCTGGCTGAGTGAGTACCTTCATGTTACACTCCTATGGCAAGGCCATCTCCTTTTACCTGCTCTTAACTACAAACGCACAACTACATAACATCCACAAGTGCTTGTATATATTTTGGCACCTTTCCAATAAAGTGAAGAAAACATAGCAGGACTTGGTGTGCTTTGGAAAGAGGGCTGAGTTAAAGCTAACTGGAGCTATTCATACATCACACGTGACCCTGGTTCCAGTATAAGTATTTTTTAACAATGCATCCAACAACCGTTAAATGTCGCCTGGTCTACAAGTGTTAATCCCCCAGCACATACTGTATATAAAAAACACCAAATACATATACCTCCCCACCCCCAATACATATAAAAATGTAAAAAAAAAAAAATATAACAAAAACACATATAGAAAAAAACAATTAAAAATTTTTTTTTTTTAAAAACCACGCATATAAAAAACCCAAATGCATTAAAAAAAAAAATGACATATAAAAAAATAGACTTACTGGCGGCCAGACAAAGCAGTTGCCGTTGGGCCCCAGCTCCCCCCAGTTCCATCTTCTCTCCCTCACTCTGTCGCATGCCAAGCTTCCGACACGCGCCGTCAAAGGGAGACCCGGTGCGCACTGATGTTAGAGAGCCCGGTGTGGGACAGAGTAAGGAGGCCTGCAGCTGGTGAGAGCTGGGGCCTGGCAACCACGAGAGGTCAGGTCCAACTGCTATGTCTGGCCACCGGGTCCCCCGCAGCTACTGGGCCTGGGACACTTGTCCCGGCTGTTCCCCCCTGTCAGCGTGTTGGCCCTGCTCGGGTCCTGTGTTTTCGTGAAGGGCAACAAGCATGTTGACAAGAATGACAAATCCTATAGCTTCCTGCTGCAAATGCTTTTTCTACCAAATCAGATGAGCAGGAACTTTGGGAGAGTATTGGATCTTTTAAAGAAGCAGTGGGTCTGTTGCAAGTAAATAATTCGGATTTAAAAAAAAAAAAAAAAGTTATTTGAAATCATATTACTACCTGCTCTATGCCTTAATCACAACCTTTAGTCTGACTGGCTGTCAACAGGAGACCATCTTTGCATATTGAGTACCATTGCAGAAATGTCCTGCCTTTGATGATTTTATGTTTGCATACAGCTACACATTTGCAGTCTGGGTCAGGATAGAATATGTTCTAGACACAAGAGATTTTTTCCTTTTTGTTCTTGGTTTATAAATGACTGCAGCATTGCTTTAGCAGTACTTCCCAAACTCCACGCCCTTCCTCAATGCTGATGGTTTATTGCATCATAGGGGTGGAGTAGTCAGACTATTGTTCAGTGTCAGAAAATTCACTTGTCATGGACTTGTCCCAGGTTTAGTACTACTATTAAATGCAGAAACAAGAACACTATTGCTCTGACTCCGAATATATTGGTGCATATTGATATTCTATCTGCCAATGTGTCTGGTGTCTTCAAAAGATTCTTCTTCTGTCTTCATTTCCTTCTTCTTTTATGACACATTTTACATTTTCACCTAGCTGTTTAAGGTAGCTCTTGTGCAATTTCCCTTGGCAGGGGTGTGCCCTTTAATATGGCTGTTTAGTCTTGCAACATCTTATTGTTAGTGTCCACATACTTTAATAATCAATTACAAGTCTCACGTTTAGATGGCCCATCACATGGGCCAATAGGAAGCTGTGACATCATAGGCAGCTTCCTATTGGCCCATGTGACTGGGGGCTTTAAATCTGAGCTGAGATACTGGCACCCCTTAAAGAGAAAAGTATCTCTGAAAGCAGGGGGTCCCGGGAGCAGAAAATAATGTGATTCAGCTCTGGAGACCCCCTGCTTCAATTCTACACGTATTTTAAAAAAAAAGGGGGAGGGGGAAAGCAGCAGCTACTTGCCACCCCTAGGGATCCTTATTATTTTGATATGTTATCAAATTGGATTTTTCTCTTTTATTATTACAATACTGTCAATGGTTCTTTAGCATGAGGTACATTAAAAATCACTGATTACATTAGTGGCATTTTCATAGTCGAATAAGTATTTTTCTGAGTGAAAAATAATAATCCATAAATATTTTGTACCCAACCTAGTCAAGAAAAATGTATTGACAATTACATTCACTTACATGTACTCTAATTAGCTGTGCACTGTATATGGAGAGACCACAAAAAAAGCATGATGTATTTAGTATTATGTAATTAGTAATCTTTTTTTTCTTACAATAAGTTTATTTCCAGTTGCACAAGGCAGATGTATGAGAATCTGATTATTGTGAATGTAAATTAATTATTTTGTTAAAGGACATTTTTTTTTATATTCTATGCTTTCTTGCAGGGTAGGATAAAGAAAAGAACTATGCTAGGACAGAGCCTTTTAAAAAGAGGTTTTATAATATAGCATTTCAAAGTTGCAGAGGTGGGTAGCACAATGCAATAACAATCAACAGAGTATATTTTCTTCTTTTTTCATTTGAAGGTCAGTAAAATTAATTTATAAAATGGTTTTTAATGGTTTGAGTATTTTTATAAATATTTTAATTTGCCATTTATTAACAACAATTACCAACCGACAATAAACAGCAGCAATTTGACTGCAGAGCCCGATATTGCCCTTCAGCTACAGATGTGTAACAGGGACTTATCCCTCTTCAAAAATGTGCCTCTAATCCAGCAGTGTGGTGGTTAACTGCTGGTAGACAATTAACCAACACCACCTGGCTGATTACAGGTGTCAGAAAAAGCCTGCCTCTGAGACAGGAAGAGAGATTCTTCCTGAGCTCACACGTGGGCTGAGCTGACCAAGGAAACAGATGTCTTGAGCTGCAAGCTGACAACAAGACAAAGGGGACAAGATTCTAAACATGGATCCTGACATTGCCTTAGCACACAAGGGTGCGGACACCAGGAGAACAGAGAAGCATTCCCCTACAACTACAAGAGACAGATAAGACTTTTCTTATAAGACTGTTATCTATTCTCTCTCTCCTCTCTAATATATATATATATATATTATATATATCATAGATATATAATATAGATTGCCTCTATATGATATATATATATATATAATAGAGAGACACTAGATCCAGTCTTATAAGAAAAGTCTTATCTATGTCTTATCATATATATATATGTCTCTATGATTTGGGCTGGTGAATCGCTGGGCTAACCACGCAGTTAAAGGGAACTGGACTATAAGTGTATAAATACTCCAAAGTGGAGCAGATTTTGTTTGCTGATTTTCACATGTTTGCTGTGTTTAAAGTGACAGGCGCAATAAAGCCTTATTTTAATTTCACCTTAAAACAGTCTCCATTGCGTACCTCTGCACATGTCCTCTTAAAAGATGGAACCAGATTAATGTGTAATTTGCCCAAAATAGTGTTAACCTCATCCGCGGCCTCACCTTTCTCCTAACTGTACTGAGCTGCAGTGAGCCATTACTGAACCACTTGACTTTTGCTTGTGGTCAGACAGAATTATTATTTGTATTGTTGCAGTTCAGTGCATGTCCAATAGTTGGCACACTAAATATCTTTGCCTATGATACTCTGAATGCTACAGTACAGTGCAGTCTCTGAAGCAGGTGTCTAAGAAGAAAATACAATGTACACATCTCTATTTTGTCTAAAGACCTTGTACAGTACAGTACATAACTACGGTTTCAGTTTCACACGTTATTAAAAAAACACTATGCAGTTACGGAATCTGTGTCATAGCTTTTGTGCATGGCTCTTTCTCCTTACCACACTAGTCCAGCTTGCAGTTATGCCTGTATTATATATTGTGCCATTCACGCCGGTACAGATAAGAGAGCAACTTTACCTTAGATCTATTATATTGGTGACAAGTACGAATACTAATACACAAAAAAAAAAACCAAGAAGGATGGGGAAATCCTAAAAGACACAACTTAAGCACGAATGATTACTTTATTAGAATATCTCCACGTGGCTGTTGGGCACTGCACACATCATAGATGGGTATGTTTGATCATGGCAACTTTTGAAGGAGAAAGATATTGGCTGGGAACAAAAGATTGAACAATGATTGTATGTCTTTATTTATATAGCGCCATTAATGTACATAGTGCTTCACAGCAGTAATACACGTGACAATCAAATAACAAGAAATACAAATAACACATTATGGCAAGAAGTGTTTCAGACATAAAAGTAACATTCAGGAAAAGGAGTCCCTTCCCGAACTGGACCCTCCAATCTTCCTTCACCTGAGTGCCTGCCCCAATACCATTACTAGTGCAGACCAACCAACTCCAAAAATGAGATTAACCTATATCCCAACTATATGAACGACTTCAACATCTACGTACAGCACACCACTTCCATCAACAGTGGGTTGAATTTTCAAGGTGTCTAATCAAAGTAAATATATTTACATTTACACTGTACAACTGTCCAGTAGAACTGTCATTCTCAAATGAAACGATTTGCGTTCCATAGACACAAGGTATACGCACATTAGTGTACATTGATACATACACACATTAAAGATGCGCATGCGCAGACAGTACTTTAAGCATTTAATTATTGTTTATTAATAATATACAGTCAATTATTTCCCAATTATTTTACAGAATTCAAAATGTCAAATCAATAGCCAGAAGAAGATATCGATGGAAGCCTAAAACCATTTTAATTTTGAACCCATTTAATACTATTGAGATATATTGTATATATTATTAGACATATACATTATTTAGACATTATTTTACAATATTTTAGTTGTAGTGGGCACATAGAGATAAATGGTATACATTATTATACTTTAATACGATGCAAATGCAAAGTGTCTCACATTAGTACTAGGGCTGGGGAATTTGTTCACGCTATTGACTGGCTGTTTGCTTAGAACAGACAAAGCTGTTCCCTATTGTAATATATGGGTTTCGGCTTTTAAAATATTTGTATATGTTTTTATTTTAATTGTTGTGGGCACATAGCGATATAGATATATATCTATGTATACATCTATATATCTATATAGCTATATATATTTATGAACAACAAGAAAAGAAAGCGCCCGATCCTAGTGCAGCATGAAAAAATACAATTTAATATAAAATGGTAGATCCAACAAATTTAAACTCACAAACAGATAAAAGGTAAAAGCATGTAATGAGTATACTCATTCGCCAACTGCACAACGATGTTGATCCACTTGCACGCCACTCTCTCCTTCTGTGAAGTCCCAGCTTCTTTGAACCGTCATCCAGTAGAGGTACAGGAACTGCACAGCCCTTCACAGCATGACCCGGAAGTCCACCACCCTCACAGCAGTATCCGGATGGGAGGTATGGTAAGTGTGACTCCGCAAAGGCGGATGTGAGACCCGGCAGCAAGCAAAATGTCCCAAGAGCGTCCGTGGTGCATTAGCAGTTAACGGTGAGTAAATGAATGAATTCTCAATAGCTTAAAAAACTCTTCCCTACGCGTTTCAGCACTCTCACGGTGATTTCATCAGGGGATATGTGACGGAAGTACGTCATGCTATTTATACAGGTGTATGTTAATCAAACCAACTACTGGTTAATTACTGAAAATTAAAAACACTTGAATGTACTCAATTGGTATTACAATAAATTGAAAGAAGACAGCCAATGTCCTATACACTTTGCAATATTTAAACACTTCATAGGTTATAATTAAATATACAATAGAGTGAATGCACAATTGAAGTGATACAGAAAATGTAAACAGTTTGTTAGCTCTTGGATGACATATAGCGATAGTATTCATTCATGTCTGCATTGTTTTTTTTACCTGATTTGATAACTGATATAATGAAATTATGGGTGAATATTCAATGCAAATTATCCCTAATTGGCATTCAACCCCAAGATATATGTTGAAAAAACCCCATTGGTGTCTGATTGTTGATAATCCGTTATAGACAGGAATGATAGCTACCTACATATTAACGACCATATGAAACAATGAATAACAATGATGAACAATAGGTAATATAATTGATACGATTAGAAATAAAATCTAAATGCCCTGTGTCCCATGCCTACCACCCCAAATTGATAGACATGTGAACTCAGACTTGGCCATTAGATTGTATAACTAACTATATTGTTGAAAGGAAGAAAAGACCACACTATGAAAAGTGAATTGGGAGTTCAAATGATTAAGTGTATATAAAATGTTTTTAAAATGATAGGAGAACGATTGACCCCATCTTATGTATCTGATAGACCTAATTGTAGAGGGTTAATAAAGATGTTTTAATTAAATATCCCTCTTTTTTGCAGGAAAACCGGGAGAACTGGCTAACTCAGACTTTGTATCCCACAGTCACCTGTATGACAAAATGAACAGCAAATGCATAACGGCTTATGTGTCCATACTGGCAAAGAGTATCTATTGTTATGTGAACTTAATCAATTAATGTGAACCATAAATGTGTACCAATGATTAATTATATCCAAAGGAAATATAATAAATAGAAAAGAAAACCTTAATGTGAATAATTGGTTGAAACCAATTATAATGTGGAATCCACAAATATACGAACACTTCCAAATTTTGATCTATTCACTCAGCATTCCACACAAACTTCATTAGAAATGTCGGTTATTGGAAGAGATGAATCTCTGGTGAACACTGAACCTAAGATTCTACATTCCCCCTTTGTCCCAAGATCAACATTTTTTCCTTACCTGTCTAAAGGTCGATTTATAGACACATTCTATACCTTAGTCTTACGAGACTTTGAAAAACTTTGTGAAGAAACACCAACATTAAAAAGAAAAAATCTACACCCAAACGGACAACGAGCCTTAGATGAACTAAGCCAAAATAAGAATGTGGTCATAAGACAGGCAGATAAGGGGGGTGGAATAGTATTGCAAAACAGGGAATTATATATAGTAGAAGCCAAACGCAATTAGATGATGAGGCTTATTATGTTACACTAAATGAGGACCCCCAAATTGAATATCAATTACAATTAAAAACTCTGCTGATGGATGCCCAAGTGCAAAATGTAATAAGAAAATCTGAATTTGAATTTCTATATAAACGCCACCCGAGGACACCAGTCTTTTACCATATACCGAAAATAAATAAAGATGTAAGGGCACCACCAGGAAGACCCAAAGTATCGGGTGTCGAGTCGATGACGTCCAGCGTGTCCCAGTATGTAGATTATTATTTACAACCAATTGTGGCAAAACTGAGGTCACATATTAGGGACACGCTGCACGTCATCGACTTGATTTCTAATATTCCCTGGAAGTCCACGTATATGTGGGCCACGTGTGATGTGGCATCTCTATATACGTGCATTGACCACGAAAAAGGTATACAGGCTATTGACACATTTTTGGAGACAGATACGAAGTTGGAATATGTACAAAGAGAATTCATTTTGAAGGCCATTAGATTCATTTTAGAACATAATTATTTTTTATTCGAAGACCAATATTATCTACAGGTCTGTGGAACGGCCATGGGCACGAGGTTTGCCCCCAGCTACGCAAACCTATACATGGGGCTGTGGGAGAGCATCCATGTGTGGGGCAATGCGAGACTGGGGGCGGGACTTGTGTTCTATGGCCGTTTCATTGACGACCTAATATTTATATGGGATGGCGCAGAGCAGGAACTATTGGACATCTTTTCAACATTCAATGATAACAACATGGGGTTGAGGTTCACATCTGAGATAAACAAATCGATTATCACCTTTCTTGATTTAGAACTTAGTGTGGATAGTGAGGACAACATCATTTCTAAAACATTTTTCAAAAAAGTGGCCGCGAATGGATATATACATAACAACAGTAACCATTATGTTAATGGCTTGAAAATATCCCCCGTGGTCAGTTTTTAAGGGTCCGGAGAAATTGTTCTCTGGACTCTGATTATCTGGCCCAGGGGGATGTTTTAGTCAATAAATTCATCAATAAGGGATACGACAAGGATATCATCACCAACACATTCAGACAGGTAGGGGCTGTAGAGAGATGTGAACTACTGGATAAAAGCAAATCAAAAGTAGAGAATAATAAGACAGTGGTGAGTAAGATAGAAAATAAATTTGATGTACCATCTTTTATCACTCAGTATAATAACTCATTCTCCAAAATAAAATCCATTTTAAATTCCCATTGGAACATATTGAGAAATGATCCAATAATTGGAAACAAGCTACCTACAAGGACTCCAGTAGTTTTCAAAAAAGCAAGGAACATCAAATCCATTTTAGCACCAAGCAGATTAAAAAGTGTAGAAGGCATCTGTAACAGTAAAAACCATTCAAATGGCAACTTTCATTGTAAACGTAGCAGATTTATCACTTGTAAACATCTTAACACATCTAATTCTATTGTGTCTGCTTCAAATGGATACACTCATTCCGTCCAGGGTAACATCAATTGTTTAACCAGCTTTGTGGTTTATGCCATCATGTGCCCATGTGGGCTACAATACATTGGCCGGACGGCGAGAGCCCGAAGCACTAGGTTTTTAGAACATCGTAGGAACATTATACATGGGCTACAAACACATAGTCTGTCACGTCATTATCAACTAAAACATAATCAAGATCCAGTAACACTCAGAATAATGGGTATAGAAAATATAAAATCAACCCTACTGAGTGGAGACAGACATAAAAGCCTTAACCTACGTGAAACATACTGGATTTACGTTCTAAATACTCTAAGTCCATCCGGTTTAAATGACTGCATAGATGTCAGTACGGTCATCTGAGAGGAGCTTCTCTTAGGGCATTGATATGGAGGTCTGGGTTGAACATGCTTGTCATGCTCCCTCCTTATCTGTCTCAGGCAGTGTCCTTCCAGGTCTGTTCATTTCTGAATAGATATATTCAATTAAATTCACTCACGACACATAGTAATGTTTTATAATAATCAATTAATATAAGTAATTTAGAAATAATAATAAAAACACATATTCATTTGACACAATAAGTAAGTTTTATTAAAAAATTAAAAAAGAAAAAACTAAGAATATATTATCAATTAATAAACACACATACACATATATTATATAAAAACTAGAATAGAGTTAATATTAATTATTATTAATTTTTATATTAACAAATTTTTTTGCACCAATTTTTCATACCAATTTTTCACATTAAGATTTTCTTTTCTATTTATTATATTTCCTTTGGATATAATTAATCATTGGTACACATTTATGGTTCACATTAATTGATTAAGTTCACATAACAATAGATACTCTTTGCCAGCATGGACACATAAGCCGTTATGCATTTGCTGTTCATTTTGTCATACAGGTGACTGTGGGATACAAAGTCTGAGTTAGCCAGTTCTCCCGGTTTTCCTGCAAAAAAGAGGGATATTTAATTAAAACATCTTTATTAACCCTCTACAATTAGGTCAATCAGATACATAAGATGGGGTCAATCGTTCTCCTATCATTTTAAATCATAACATTTTATATACACTTAATCATTTGAACATCCCAATTCACTTTTCATAGTGTGGTCTTTTCTTCCTTTCAACAATATAGTTGTATTATATCAATCCTAATGGCCCAAGTCTGAGTTCACATGTCTATCAATTTGGGGTAGGCATGGGACACAGGCATTTAGGATTTTATTTCTAATCGTATCAATTATATTACCTATTGTTCATCATTGTTATTCATTGTTTCATATGGTCGTTAATCATGTAGTAGTAGTCATCCTGGCTGTCACGGATTATCCAATCAGAACACCAATGGTTTTTTTTTCAACATATATCTTGGGGTTGAATGCCAATTTAGGGATAATTTGAATTGAATATCACCCATAATTTCATTATATCAAGTTTATCAAATCAGGTAAAACCCGATGCAGACATGAATGAATACTATCGCTATATGTCATCCAAGAGCTAACAAACTGTTTACTTTTCTGTATCACTTTCAAATTTTTGCATTCACTCTATTTTATATTTAATTATAACCTATGACGTGTTTAACATTGCGCAAAGTGGTATAGGACATTGGTTGTCTTCTTTCCATTTATTTGTAATACCAATTGATACATTCAAGTGTTTTTTAATTTTCTTAGTATTAACCTAGTTTGGTTTGATTAACATACACCTGTAAAATAAGCATACGTACTTCCGTCACATATTCCCTGATGAAATCACTCACCGTGAGATTGATGAAACGCGTAGGGAAGAGTTTTTTAAGCTATTGAGATTCATTCATTTACTCACCGTTAACTTGCTAATGCACCACGGCGCTCTTGGGACTTTTGCTGCTGCCGGGGTCTCACATCCGCCTTTGCGGAGTCACACTTACCATACATGCATCCGGATCTGCTGTGAGGGTGGTACTCTTCCGGTTCTGTGCATGCTGTATTCCTTTTGGCGAGTTCCTTACGCTCTACTGGACTTGATTCTTACTACGTTTCACACACTGGTCTTGGAAGACGCTAGATTGGCATGCAATGATCACTCGTTGTGCATTGCGATGAATAACCTCATTACATGCTTTTACCTTTTTATCTGTGTTGTGAGTTTAAATTTGTTGGTCTTCTACCATTTTTTAATTAAATTGTATTTTTTTCATGCTGCACTAGGATCGGCGCTTTCTTTTCTTTTTGTTCACAGATTTCTAGGAGGTCGTTGGCTCCTTGCGGAGAGCAAGCCAGATCATAATCCATAACCCTTTTTCTATTTTTATTTTTATTTTTGACGATTTTTCATTTTTTTATTTTGCACATTCTGGCGCTTTTTTGTTTCTGTGTGTTTCTCATAACCACATATTTTTAAATCAATCTACGGTATTTTATGGAAGTCGTCAACATAATATTTTAATATTCTCTCAAACATGGTATAGCATGATAGTCAGTAGCTTATAGATATTTCAGCTATTTATTATTACATACATGTAATTCATATTTTTGTGTATTTTTATATATTATTAGCGGTAGTAATCAGCCACACAGGTTTATATATTTTTATTGCCATTTTATTACTGCTGACGTGATTAGTCTTTTTTAATTAGATAGCCGTGTTAGATTTACACCTGAGGATCGCAGTCTTTTCTGTTTGTATATCTATTATATCTATATATATATATATGTATTCCCGCTATGTGCCCCAACATTAACATAAAAACATATACAAATATTTTAAAATATTAAGTGCAGAATAAATGAGATTCTTCAGTATTAGGTGATACCTTTTTTTATTAGACTAACAATTTATGCATAACTGGACTAACAACACGGCGATTTTCTGGCTATAATAATATATTAATCCACAGAAGCAGCCAGCCTCTCCACTTGCAAGTAGAAAAAAATTGGGTGCTTGTCCCATAAAAGCAATAATAAACCATACGATACCGTTTTGAAGCAGCACGAGATCAGAAACAGCACTCTGGTAAGTTTGATCACAATGTTTTGTGTATTGAAAGGCCGCTAAACCACGTCTTCAAAATGGTATCGTATGGTTTATATATATCTATATATATATATTATATCTGGATAGAATATAATATCATTATATATCTCTATATATATATTGACAGAAAAATATCGACACGCGCCCTTCACACACTACACCTGGGGATATCTGGCAGTGAACCTACGGTTACAGGGCAGCTCCCAGCACCGGTGAACCGGCCGCACCCTTACAGAAAGTAGTTCCTGTACTTAGTGCTGCCTGCGGAGGAAAAGACAAAGAGATGGGGAGAACTTGGCCGGGGATGGCGCCAAATAAGGAGTGGTGCTCCGGGAGTGGTGGCGCGAAACCAGAGGCCGCGCCCCCCAGGACTGTGAAAAGTTCAGCCCTCGTTCCAGGACATTCCATAAAATTGAGGGACCCTCCCCTAATCTCCACCAGTGGGGGTGGTTTTCAGCTTTACTTGATGCTGGTGGAGCTAGCTAAGGGAGGAGTTGGCAACTCAACCCCTGCTCGTCAGTCACGAGGAGCTGGTACGCAGATCAGACCACTACTGCGCGTGCCTCCCACAGTGATCATAGCCTGTAAGCAGGAAGAAGGATCTATGGTGTCCACTCAACCTTACACGGCACCAGGAGGCTTCTTGGTGATTCGAGTGGCGGGCACTGAGACGGTGGCATGTCTCTGCCTACAGTGCAGACTACCCGGTGGCGCCGTGGGTACAGCTGCACGCTGCCCGCAATGTGGCCTCCAATATATGTGGCCCATGCCCACCTTTGTGCCAGTCCAGGCCGTCGAGGTAGCGGGAGACGTGGCCATGCTATCGGCGGAGCTCCCCAGCGCGCTCGGGAGGGAAGCTGCGGATCCCGGAGAATGGGGATCGGGGCCGGTTGCCAAAACCGAGCCCGAGGAAAAAGACACTATCGGCCGTAGTGCCGGGCGAGAGCCTAAGTGGCGGTCACCCAGTGGCGTATTCTTAACCAAGTCGGGATTGGATTCCTCTGATGAGGAACCTGTGGTGTCTTCTGCAGTGGTGACCCGGCAGCCAACGAACTCCTGTGGCGGTAACGGGAGGAAGGTGCCACTTACCGGTGTCGTCCGTGAGAAGAGCCGAGTGTCGCTGGTGCCGTGGAAAACGGAGAGGTGGAGTCCTCCGGTCCCGGGGGTTGGTGGCTCCTGTGGCGAGGGCAGATCCACCCCGACTCCACGGAGTGGTAAGAGCAGTCCTTGCTCCTACCAGGCTCCGAGGGTGGCATCGGCGGAGGAAGGGCGGTGCCAGGCCCAGGCGGTGCGACAGAGACAAGCTGAACTTCCGGATGTCGTGGTGGAGGAAGAGGTTCCGCTTGGGGACCCAACCCAAGATGGCATCCAGCACAGTAAAGGGCGTCACTTCCGGCGGCCGTGGCGGAGCAGACGGAGAGATGACCGCGCCTCGCCGATCGGGAAGCCCGGACCCAAGAAGAGCTGGCAGACCTTGAGGAAAGCTGAGAGCGGTGACTCCGGACAATGTAGCGGTGGAGAGCGGGTCGGAACCCCGCGGATACCGACCGTTCGCCCTTATGCCCAACCCCAGGCCCTAGTTAAAGCCCCAGCCCTGGTCACGTTTTCCCATGGGTCATCCTCGAGCTTGGGAATGTCTGGGGGGTCCCAAGCCACCTCCGAAGAGCAGACTGGGGAGAGACTGGACTGCTTTACCTCTGATGATGGGTCGATTGGTGGGGGGTACTCTCGGGAAGTGTCTGTGTCTAGCAACTGCCCCAGCGTAGTCAGCGTTACCCTTGCTACTAGGCCCAAGAGAGTAGGGCGGCCTAATTCCCGGTCTATTGGGACATTTGGTGTGTCCTCCTGGGGGGAACCAGAAGAAGGGGATTCAGTAGAGTCAGCCCAGGAAGAAATTAGAGAGACCCGGTGGTGGGCCCCCTTATTTGAGGGTTATGAGGCCTGGCAAGACCGCACTAGGTTCCTTTTAGAAAGAGAGGGTGTAGTGGATTATTGGTGGGCTCGTGGGGAGATCACTGAGGAGGAACGAGTGAAGGCGTTACAGGAACGGTGGTATCAGATCCGTCATGGGGTAATAGAACCATTGGGTCCAACTAAATTGGAGGATCCGGTGGAACCGGATGAGCCCCTATCATGGGTGTTACCAGGGAAGGCGGGCAACACGAGGTTGATCCGGGCCAGTAAGGCGGAGAGGGCCATCATCACTAAATACAAAAACTCCCATGGATTAGAATATCCCTATGTCCCTGAACCCCTCATGCAGGAGATAGAGGATAACAGGGATAGGTGGTTGCGGGAAACCATTGAGCAGTAAATGGTGAACCGGGGTGGCGCCATTACTGGGCGTAAAGCGGAGGAAAGGATTGCTCAACTCATGCGGGTGTGGAGCATAGGCCGAAGCATTTATATGCACAAAGCTGTGTATAGGCCTGAGAGTGGGTTACCATGGGAGTACTACGTAACGGTCCTGGATATGGGTGGCCGGGAAGTTAAGAAACCCAACCCCCGTCACTACTATTAGGTGAGACAGGACAGTATGTTGCGCTAGCTAGTGCCCCTGCTGGTCAGAGAGTGCTATGTGTTATGCATATGATGTGAATTCAATGATGTTGTAACCAATTATGTTTGCATTTTACAGTGTTTCCTGGACGAAGGTACAACAAATTTAGGTCCCAGACGGGTCGTTGGGATTCACCAGGGGGAGAATGTAGCCATGCTGTAAAATGGACTGCAGTTTCCTCTCCTGCTGGCAGTAAACCTGGTAAGTTACAGGGATGTCAGCAGTAATCATGGAGGTTTGCCCTCACACCCTGGTGAGGTGCCCTATATGTGGATGGGAGTGGCTACATACTCTGAGTCCACCGTTAGTGACTTCAGAGAAGTGCCTGCCCCCTGAGGGATATAAGGCACAGCACTGCTAAAAGTTAGTGTGTTGGAGTAAGGAGCAAGTCTGCGTTGAGACTTGGGAATCGGTGGCACACTAGTGCTTTAACTAGTGGCCCTATGTTATGTTAAGTAACATCTAGCTGACCAAGCCATACTGTGTCCAGGGACCTGGCACAGGGGTGATCTCCCTGAGGGGAGAGGGGATCCCATTCTATTGGGAGGGCGTACCTTTGGAAGGATAACACAGCAAGATGTGTGGCTAGACAAACCACTGTAAGGGGCAGTTGGCCCGCACCGTAAGCCACAATAAAGACACCTTGATCAAAGACATTCTCATGTGTGAGTCTGGAGTTACTCTACAGAGGATGGCACCAAGAAGGAGTTCCTCATCAGAATCATCCCCATGCGGACGCAGGGATCCTGATGAGGTGGAGGCGCTGCACTGGATATAGGTAGGACTCGCACACACTACCTCAGCTGCCTGTCTGGGTTGACAATCCCCAAACACCATCATGCGGGAGACTCAGGAGTCCTGTTGCCAACAGGTGCACCACCAGACACGCCCATGTAATGGGGACTGGTTAGACCACAGGGGCCAATGTGAGATTGGGTGGGTCAGGCCAGGCCAGAAAATCCGTTTTATATATATATATATATATAGATATATATATATATATATATTATATTTATTATATTATATTAGTATCCATTCATATTTTACTTTTACTGTATATACTTTACTATACTATATTAACCGTGTGTAACACTTGCGCGAGCCCACAAACGAGACCTGACCCCGGCACTGAGGTGGGAAGGACTATGCCATGCACCCACAGTAGCGGGGGCGTGTCCAGAAGGTGGTTTATCAGCGTTGCTGGGTCTGGGTAAGAGAGAAAGGATAAACTGATACTTGCCAGTGTCCGTGGGTTGGAGAGATACACGTAGTTGATGTCCGTAAGCCAAAGGTCTGGGATTGGAGAGATGCACGTAGTTGAAGTCCGTAAGCCAGGGGTCAAGAGCCAGAGAGAATCCACAACAAGCTGGTTTGGTACACAAAGGGTTAATTGCAGGAAACTAGACAAGGCAAGATAAGGCACACACTTCGTTATGCTCAGCAAGGTATGACAGAAAGAGGCAGGCCTTTATAGGAGACAGGAACCAGTAGGAGAGGGGGCGGAGCGGAGGCGGGGCCTCTGCAGATGCCAAGGATAGGCTGCAGGAGACAAGGACTCATAGCTAAACTTGCCACGCAGCTGGGGCTCATTGCGCGCCATCATGCGTGTGCACAGCGCACAGCGGAGGTGTGGCGCATCCGAGGGGGCGGAGCTATGCTCCGTGACCATGCATAGAAGGAGCGGGTGCGCACGTGCTCTGTCACAGGAGCAGGGATGCGCGCATCAGCGGAGGTGGATCTTCGGCAGCTGCCGCTGCAGTACTATAGGTAAGTGAGGAGGAAACGCGCCGCAAGGGACGCGCTCCCCGATTCCTCACACCGTGTAAACTATTTGTCATAAGCTGGTAAGGCCTGAGAACTTCTTATCACCCTTGTGGAAAACAAATACTGTACATATTACCTGTGCTCCTGCATTTGTGACGTATGAAGCAGGTAAACGGATTGGCCTTATATTTATGGAAAACAAAGAACAAATCCTGTGCTCCCACCAAATAGGTTATAATATACAAGTGACATGTTTACATTTTCAACCCAAGTCTGCGTGATAAAGGAGTCATTTGGTTTGATCTTTTAATCAAAACATGAATCATCAAGGTATACTCCGTTTGGCAGGTACCTACACTGAATATGTGCATTTTCTTAATATTCTATGGACCAAACTTTGTGAAGTATGTGAAAGTGCCCTGAAGTGGTTATATAAATGAAGCATATGTGTTTCAGGGCACTTTCGCATACTTTTAGTTTAGTCCATAAAACAATAAGAAATTACATACTGTATATTCCCTTCTTGTCCTGCTAAGCGGAGTTTACCTTGACAAGGTTGGCAGGATTGAATCATGTTTTGATCAAAAGATGCAACCAAATGACACCTTTGTTACACAAGTCTTACGTTCTAAATGTAAAAATGTCACTAGTATATTGTAGCCCAATTGGTAGGATTGCAGGATCTGTTCATTGTTTTATATAAATTATATCTGGATTGCTGAGGGTTTCTTATTTCAGAGCTCATTCATTAAATACTCCAGCCAATCCGAGCATGGGAAAAATCCTACCAGCCTATCAGACCGCTGCTAGTCTATCTAAGCCGGGCAAGCTCGGATTCGGAATCTGACAAAGGCATGTGCCAACCTGGCACCTCTGCCACTTGCCAGTCAGAAGCCACCCATGGAGTTAGGCTCCTCAAAGTCTGGTCTGGAGCAAATGGTGGTCCAATGACTTCCATTCATCCCAGGACGTGGTTACTTGAGCATAACTCTGGCACCCAAATGGCTTTCCCATCTTGGCAACCTCTGAGGCTTTCATGCCCGGGACCCAAACAGACTTGATGACACCAAGCTTGGTAGCCACGTTGTTTCTCTGGACCATGGACCTGGAAGGCCCCTGCTCATATACCGTGCACAAGCATATGTAATTTTATACACTTTAATAAAATGTACTTTCACATTTTTTATAAGCCCTTTGGTTATGGGGAATAGAATGAAAAAGCAGGCAGGATCATTTTAACCAGCCTTATCCCCACACACTGAAAACCAGATGTAGACTTTTAAAACCCCTTATCTATGGTTGGAGTACCCCCAGAACCCCTATACCAGGTTCTGGGTGATCAGGGCATTAACTAGGCATCCCCCTTATACTAGGGACCCCTTATCGTTTCAGGGATACCACCCATTCCTAAGCCCTATTTTACCTTTCTGGTCTGTGCTGAAGCAGGGAATCCTAGCGGTGAGTCACACAAGCATTTTCAAGGGGAGATTTTGCCGGAGCAATGTGTCTCAATGTATCCCAGAATCCGACCTGGTTCCTGGGTACATTTTTGGGGTATCCAGCAACTCTGGAACCCTGCTACCTAGACACATTCTGACAAGAAACAAGTGCTACATAATGATATCTCATAACAGGAAAAATAAATTCCTTCCAGACTCTAAGAATCAGCAGTCACTGGATCAACATCCTTCCCATGTCTACTTATTTGGTATATCCCTATATACCTTTCCTTTCTAAGAAGATGTCCAACCTTTTTTTTAACATATCTATTGTATCTGCCATCACAGATGAATGAATTCCACATTTTAACTGCCCTTACAGTAAAGAACCCTTTCCTTTGTTGCTGGTGAAACCTCCTTTCCTCCAAACTTAATGGATAACCCCCTGTCCTTTGTACTGCCCTTGGGATGAATAGTTATTTTGAAAGCTCCTTGTACTGTCCCCAATTATATATTTGTATATAGTTATCATATCCCCTATTAGATGCCTTTTTTCGAATGTAAATAAATATAATTTAGCTAGCCTCTCCTTATAAATCTGAGTATCCATCCTCTTTATTAATGTGTTGGCTCTTCTCTGCACTTTCTCTAGTTCCATAATGTATTTTCTAAGGACTGGTTCCCAAAATCGTACTCCATATTCAAGGTGTGGTCTGACTAATGCTTTATAAAAAAGGCATAATAATTTTTACTTCACTTCCATCCATTGCCCTTTTTAATGCAAGATAAGAACCTATTTGCCTTTTCAGCTACTGCATGACTTTGGGCACTATTGCTAAGCCTGCTGTTTACAAGCACTCCTAAATCCTTCTCCATCAAGGATTCCCCCACTTTATCCCCATTTAATTTGTAAGTCGCCTGTTTATTCTTGCATTCCAAATGCATAACCTTACATTTATCTGTATTAAACCTCATCTATCATTTACATACCTGAGTTCCAGTCTCTCCAAGTCCATCTGGAGAAAAATTACATTGTGCTCTGATTCCACTACCTTACACAATTTAGTGTCATCAGCAAAGATGGAGACTTTTTTCTCTCTACGCCAACCTCAAGGTCATTAATAAACATGTTAAAAAGCATGGGTCCCAGTACCGATCCCTGAGGTACTCCACTCACGACATTAGCCCAAACTTAAAGTTCCATTTATCTAAACTCTCTATGTTATGATAACTGCTACCCAAATGTTCCCGGACTTGAATATTTGTTATTACTTCTACATTGTTTGATATTACCAAATCCAGTATTGCCCCTCTGCTGGTTGGTTCCTCAATAATTTGGGTAATATAATAGTCTCTGTGCACTCCAAAAACCTGTTTCCATTTGTTGTAATGCTAATCTCATTGCCCCAGTTTATCGGGCTTATTCTAGTAGCTTCGATAAGTGATTTATTAAAGCATTTTGGGTACTTCTTAAAAGTGTTTGCAAGTGTAGCTATTCAGAAAGCTCCAATAACATGCCAAACGCTCTAGAGAAGTGCTTTTCCCCGATCTGTAGCGCTCCCGCTCAGACAAACTGTGCGAGAGCTCAAAAAATGCTGAAACTCGCATTTCTTGAAATAACGAGCTAATCTAGTAGCTCCGAGATGCACATCGTGGCTGCAATTCGCAAGCAACTCGCAGATTCTGATCTCGCCACCTGAACTATGGCGAGATGGGACCCGTGATGTGACTCTGAAGAAAAAATAATTTTTACTGCATCGGATTGAAGCCGGGAGTCTCCGAAGATGCGCCACATTAATATCAGCTCAGAAGACCCCTGCTTCCATCCTATGTAATAAAAAAACATTTACACGTAGCTTCATTACCTTAGCGGCTAAAGGTAATGAAGGGTTTAAATACCAGTTTATTGGTGGTAGAGGGAATGGGTGTAGGTGGTATTTGGAATGTGGTGGCTATGTATGCCTACCGGGAGGGTTGTGGGAGGAGTTAACCCCTTCATAACCTTAGAGTGTAAGGTAATGAAGCTGATTTTATTTTAATAAGAGTATTGAAGCAGGGGGACTCAGGAGCTTTAACACATATAGAACACCCATAAGCTCATGTTGAACCCCCAAAATAACCACAACATATATATAAGTGTCACAGAGGAGTGCTACTGAGCATGGCAATATACATTTAAAACCAGAGACGAACATGAAACACAGACAGAGCTCAATGCACATCCAGCAAAACTATATACACGGTACAGTGCCTAAATATACATGTATTGATATCTATTAAATAAAATGGTCCTTTAGTTTAACATTTTGGCCAAATTGTTGTAAGCACCTGAGCCACTGCATGGCAGACCACACCTCAAGGGTCCCTACACTAATATAAATTCTTAATAACTAATTTTGACAGATTTATTATAAATCATTCTTCCTGGCAATGCACAGGTTATTAAGAATTTATATTAGTGTAGGGACCCTTGAGGCGTGGTCTGCCGTGCAGTGGCTCAGGGGCATACAACAATTTGGCCAAAATTTTAAACTAAAAGACCATTTTATTTAATAGATATCAATACATGTATATTTAGGCACTGTACCATGTATATAGTTTTGCTGGATGTGCATTGAGCTCTGTCTGTGTTTCATGTTCGTCTCTGGTTTTAAATGTATATTGCCATGCTCAGTAGCACTCCTCTGTGACACTTATACGCTTATATATATGTTGTGTTTATTTTGGGGGTTAACTGTATTAATTTTAACCTTATTGATCCCAGCTTCCCAAGTTACAAACCCCGGAATGGGGTGCCGGAATCCCCACAAAGTTTAAATGTCCTGGTCATGTGATGCCGGAGATTTAAACAATGCAGGGAGATATGGCACCCCGTTCTGGGGCCTCTAATTCAGGAAGCAGGGAGTCCCCAAGGCTAAAATGAATGCAATTTAGCTCCGGAGACCCCCTGAGTTATTACTGTGTTATTAAAATTTAAAAAAAGCAGTCAGATAGCCTGTAGGAGCTGTGTAGGCTGAAGCAGCTCTCTTTGTGCAGTTATTATAGACTGCAGGCAGATCTCATGGGCAAAACATAGAAAAAGGCTGAGATAAGGACACTGCTATCCTGTGCGATATTGGCATTTTCCTACTCATGGTTTCTGAGATGCAATAATTTTTTCTGAATACTGTGATACCAAAAATTTCTGACTGTGAGGTAGGGTCATGACAAACTGTTTGATTTGGCAGCAATAACATTGAAGCTACTAGAATAAGCCCATATGTCTGGATGATTCAAATCCCCCATTATGCAAACATGACCTACTTTTGATGCTTTCTCCATTTGCAAAATTATTTTAGCTTTCTCAATCTCACAGATGTGTAGTGGTTTATAGCATATCCCTACAAACATTTTCTTTGTTAATTTACCTCTACTGCTAATTTCTATCCACAAGGTCTCAACATTTTCATTATTTCGATTCATAAACATCTTCCCTTATAATAGGTTTTAGATCCGGTTTAACATATAAACATACTCCACCTCCTCTTCGATTTGCTTGATCCTTCCGAAAAAGGGAATAACCCTCTAAATTAAATGCCCAGTCATGAGTTTCATCCCTCCATGTTTCAGTAATGCCTTTGATATCATACTGCTCCCTTGTAGCTATTAATTCAAGCTCCCCCATTTTATCTGTCCGGCTTCTTGCATTAGCAAGCATGCATTTAAGGTACTATTATCTTATCTGCTCCAGCCTTTCTACGCCAATTGTGTTTATTATTAAAACGTTTTCTAGTATTATCTGTATTTAATATGGGTGCTATTAATTCAAACTCCCTCATTTTATCTGACAGACTTCATGCATTAGTAAACATGTGTGATGGTGAAGGGGTAACCAGGCCAACAATAAAGTTATTATGCCCGGCTGGTTACCTCTGAGCCCTATTTCAGGTTTTAGAGTGTCAGTTCTTCAACCTGTGTATTGTGCCTGCAATGAATGTAATTATATGACAATAAAGATTTGTGTGTTTTACCTTTCCAGGAGTGCTAACCAGTGGAGATTCTCAGGCTATAAGTTTCAAGGGGGGGGGGGGGGGTTACAGTAAAAGTATTGTCAGATTGTGTCTTGGTAGCCAGGTCAGAGTTGCTGGTTACCCCCAAAAATGTATCCGGGAATCAGGTCAGATTCCCGAGGACATATACACACATCACTGCAGTCAAAGTTTTCCCTTGAAAACAGTTATGCTACTCACCAGCACAGACCTGAAAGTTAAATGAGGGCATAGGAATTTATGTATCCTGGGTAAAGTCAAGGTTCCCTAAGTTAGTGAGGGTCCCCCAGTATATGCCCAGGTACCCCAGAATCAGTATAGAGGTTCGGGGGGGGGGGGGTTCTTCAACTGTATATAACGTTTCAAGAGGTTTTATGAAACCTAAGTCCTAGTTTCAGTAAAGGAAAGAGATACAGCCCTGGGAGTGTACCTAAACATTTTTTTGGTTCTAAAGAAAATTAGGTTTTCTTAATGGAAGGAGCTATAGCTCTGAGATTGAAGCTAAGCATCCTTTCATTTCACTGTGGGACTTAGAAGAAAAATGGGAAATATTTTTTGTTTCATAAAATGTTTAATTGCCAATATGGCTATAAGGTTTTTTTACAGTCTAAGTCTGGTTTACAGTGTGTCGGGGATATGGCTAGTGGGAATAAAAGTATATAGTCACATTCTACCCCTCATAGCTCAAAAGATTAGATTAGATGTGACAAAATATACATATTTTATATCAGTACCACTCAATTATTCCCCTACAAAGCAAATTAAACTATATTACCAGCACTAGCTTCCATTTATGAATGTATGTATGTTGAGTGTGTTGCAAATTGTATGACAAAAATAATCATCAGTTCATTTGTAAATAATGTTGCATTTTCCATACTAGATGTGACCCACTTACTTTTCAATAGATAAACACAGGAAAATGTGTTTAGCATGTCACTCAGTTTTAATAAGATAATTTGTACTTAAAATTAGATCTGTGCTGTATTGTGAAATGAGGCAAGCACAATATTTTCAGAGGAGTGAATAGAAGAAAAATAAATAGGGAGGATACGTCTGAATTTCACATTCAATGAAATACTTTAAATTAATTTCAACAAGAGATTTCATTATAAAAACTAAGGTGATGTTGTGTCACAGAAAATTTTAAGCAAATAATTATCTTGTGCCCATTTACTCACAATACTAGTTTAGCTATTGCTATAACCTTTGCCTGTTTTGAAATGTTTGTATTACTATACAGCACTGCAATTACTTTTACTATCTGCTTTTAATAAACCAGAATTTATAGAATACCAAGTTGGAAGTCATGAAGCCTCAACGCGAGACATAACATCTGATCTGGTAGTAGCTAAGTGGCGGCCGCCTTTATCCTAATGCGGCCGGATCCGCGGTGCTCTGATAATCGCGGGCAGATGTTTTTTTTTTGGTGCGGAGTGAATTGCGCTATTTTGGCGCTCGTAATATTAGCATTTTATTATCGCTGTCTGCAATACTGCAATACCGTCAAAAAACTCAGGGAGGCGTTCGCGAGCTGTTGTCTTCAAAGTCATCCCATTTCAGCTCTGTCCCATGCCCCTGAGAATTCCACCTTTAAATTCCAAAAAGGGCTATCTGTCGCCCATATAAACATCCGGAGCCTGCTGCCCAAACTGGACGAACTAAGGGCATGGTGCCTTATGCATAAACCCAAAGCCATCGTTCTTACAGAAACATGGCAATCCCCTAAAACCCCTGATGCAAATATTGCCATTCAGGGATACTCCATTTTTAGGAGAGATAGGTCAAAGAGAGGAGGAGGGGTGTTATTTTATATTGCAGACACATTACAATTTACACTGTTAAATTGCCCACCAAGCCCACCCTCTTTTGAAATTCTAGTTGGCAAAATCTGCCTCCCCTTTTCTAAGCCCATCTTGCTTGCTGGCATCTACCGCCCCCGGAAAGCCCCTCTACAATCCCTGACTGATATCACCCAATTTCTTGGCTCCATTTCCTCTCTGAATGAGAAGAGTGAGCTGCTAGTTCTTGGGGATTTCAACTTCAATTGGCTTGACCCTAAAAACCACAAAATCCAGATACAACTCAAGTCACTTAACCTATCGCAACTCATTTCCCAACCCACACGGATAAACCTGAAATCGCATAACCATCCCTTGCTAGACTGGATTCTCTCCTCAAACCCCAGCAGAATCCAATCCTCTGGCATCCTTCCTGATATTTTCAGTGACCATGCAATAGTGTACTGTGTAAGAAAAATTAAACCGCCCCATTCAAGCCCTAAAGTTCTCCTCACTAGAACATTTAAAAACTTTAACCCACAACAGTTTCTGGATGACCTTACCAACTGCCCATGGCACAGAATCGATTTAATTCCCGACCCTGATTCTGCGCTCGACTATTTCCAATCCGAGTTCTTAAAACTCTGCGATACCCATGCTCCACTACGCAAAATAAGGGTACGGGGGGCCCACCTTCCATGGGTTACACCTGACCTTATAGCACTCTACCAGTTCAGGGATGCCTTGTGGAAAAGCTACAAAGTAACTGGCACTACCAAGGATCTCAATCACTACAGATGCATGCGGAACATGTGCACAAGGCAAACAAGGCATGCAAAAGTACAATATTACTCTGACAATCTCCACCAGAATACATCAAACCCAGCTAACTTCTGGAAGGTTATCAACAATATAATCCAGCCTCCTAACCATCAACAACCAAGTAATATCACTAAGGGGGATATTACTCTGACAAACCCCACTGACATTGCAAATGCATTCAATGATTACTTTGTGGGGTGTGCCACTAACTTATTAGCGAAACACAGCCCAAACCACAAACCTGAATTTCATCCTGAGAGTACCCCTACAGTCCCACACCCTCCCAACACTGCCCACAATTTTCAATTTGGCCCAGTATCTGAAGAGGAGATTATACAAGTGCTCCTCAAACTAAAACTAAGCAGCCAATGTGGACCCGACTTACTACAATCTAGGTTCCTACGACTTGGTGCCCCAGCCATTGCCAAACCAATTGCGTCCATAGTCAACTCTATCCTGTCTGCAGGCCATATACCTAAGACCTGGAAAACTGCCAGAGTTGTCCCAATCTTCAAAAGTGGGGACAAAAACACTGTCTCAAACTACAGGCCAATCTCACTTCTCCCAATTCTATCTGTAAGGGGGTCACCCCCGGTTCCCCTGATTTTACTTTGCCCCCTGCCTTACCCCTGTGGCAGTGGGGGAAGCGGACGGCGACTTCTCCCGGCGGGCACCGCCCTCTTGGATTTGGCGCAAGCTTCGCCAATGCGCAGTAAAGATCGCACACATGGTCCCCATAGAAAATAGCTTTGCCAAGGACTACAATTCCCAGCAGCCTCAGGGGACTGCACTTTCACCCTTGTCACAGGCAGCATTGAAGCCAATAGAGCTGGCAGCTTCTCATGCTGCAGAGTTGCAACAATGTTGTGTGCAGACAGGGTTTTTGTCAGTTGCAGCACGTTGGGCAGTGAGAGACCGGAGCAGCCCAGGGAAGGAGGTAGGGTACAGGAGTCGGGGACTCCCTGTACTAGGCCAGCACCCCCAGGGCCTGAGATAGCTCAGCTCCCCAGTAGGGTGAGTGTTGCCAGGGGCAGCCCTCAGGTTAGGGACCCTGCCACTTACATTAGTGGGAGCTGGGAAAGGAAGGTTACAGAGAGTTGGAGTCAGGGAGCTGTGAGGGAAGGAAGGGTGCGGGGAGCGAGTGCAGCTCCTGCCCCACATAGGTACCCCCACCCCAGGTAGGCCCCAACTCCCCACTAGCTTAGTGGGTAAGTGCTTAGGGAGGCCCAAGATAGGGACGCTGCCCTTAGTGTAGAGTGCTGCCTTGTCAGAGTCACGGCTGTTAGTGCTGTGAGGTCTGACAGGCAGGCACCTTGTTGCGCAGCACGTTGGCTGCCAGCATCCAGTGAGCTACAGCTTGCGGCTGTAGGCGCTGGGACTCGTTAGGCATTAATAAGTACAGTCAGGGCTGGGAAGAGTTAGGGGAGTGGGGCAGGTTATTAACCCCTGTTAGGCCCCTAGGAGTTTTCCCCAAAGCCACTTTAGGTTGCTGTACTACAGGGACAGGCCCTAGGTTAGGGTTCCTGTCACGTTAGAGCCAAGTGTTAGTTAGGGACTCAGCAGACGCTGCGGTTCCTGTGATGCGGTTCGGACCCACGTTGGGGTCCACAGAGACTATTCCAGAGTGAGACTGCCCTGGCGGTCCGCGTACAAAGGAGTCCGGTGTAGGATCAGACGGAACCTTCACACGACGGATCCTTTGTGAAGCCAGTTGGAGATCCGAGCACGGGAGTGCTCGGCAGGTACTATCTACTACACAAGTGCACCAACGGGCCCTTAGTTTAATAGTGACTGCGCAGTCACTCATTGACTCTGTCTGCAAGAGTGCGGGACATTGGGTGGGGTTCTTTGGACACTGGGTGGGATCACCTGGTGTTGGGGAAGCGTCCTGCTGGACGTCGCAGTTAGTGTCTCCTCGTGAGAGGGACACCGATTATGTGATACGTGTCATGATGTGTTATATTCTGTTCTAACCTAAGTAAATAGTATTAGTTATTATATATCTGTGTATGAGTATTGATTGTTGTGATTGTCCTGCGAGGAACCACTCCCCCTCTGGTGGGAGCCATCGCAGGTGGAGGTGCTGCACGTATTGTAAGTGGTTGTCCATAGTATATGGTTATGTCCCAGGTTCCCCTTGGCGGAAGCTCAGCCCTCCTGCGAGCCAACAGGTAATGCACCACACCCGAGTAACGTTGTATGTTCCTACACCTCCACAGTACAATCTGCGATTGGGGGGGGGGGAAACCCGTTACATATCCAAAGTCATGGAAAAATGTGTCCACTCCCAATTAAGCGATTTCTATACCAAGACAAATTTCCCTAGCCTATTCCAATCTGGGTTTCGTCCCAAACACTCCACCGTAACTACCCTGCTAAAAGTTTGCAATGAAATCCAGTGTGGAATGGAACGGGGACAACTCACTGGTGCAGTATTCCTAGATTTTGCAAAGGCTTTCGACACAGTTGATCATGCTATCCTGCTTAACAAACTCCAGAGCTCTGGAATAGGGAAACATGCTTTAAACTGGTTTCAGTTCTACCTATCAGGAATATCCCAACATGTGTCCATCTCAGGCTCTAACTCCAACCCCCTGGATATCACCTGTGGTGTCCCGCAAGGCTCTGTTCTGGGGCCCCTACTCTTCTCAGTGTTCATTAATGATCTTCCCACAGCTTGTAAGGAAGCCTCAATACACATGTATGTAGATGACACAATCCTATATGCACACAGCCATAGCCTCTCTGACCTTCAACACATACTTCAGTCTGACTTTTTGAGACTCGAAAACTGGATTTTCCAAAACAAACTGTTTTTAAACACTGACAAGATTGTAACAATGGTATTTGGGACCAAGACTAAATTTGTAAAGCTTCCAGTGACTGAGCTCCTGATTAGAACCAACGCTAACACCACCCTAACACCTGTCACTAGTTTTAAATACCTGGGCTTATGGTTTGACTCCCACTTAACATTCGGGATGCACATTGATACCCTGACAACCAAGACCTATGCCAAACTAGGGGTACTTTACAGGAACAAATCCTCCCTAAGTCTCCTGGTCAGAAAGCGTATCGCACAGCAGATGCTAATGCCAATTATTGACTATGGAGACAAAGTATATGGCTCGGCTCCTCAAACCCACCTTAGCAAACTTGACACCCTCTACAATTCAATTTGTCGTTTTGTTCTCCAATGCAACTACAACACACATCACTGCGAAGTGCTCAAAGAACTAGATTGGTCAACACTAAAGTCTAGGCACAAAGTTCACCTTTCCTGTCTTGCCTTTAAATTCTTCATGGGCAAGCTACCCAGCTACCTGAACAAGCTCCTCACCCCTACCACTTGCAGCACTTATCACCTGAGATCAGATTCCAAAAGACTATTCATGGTCCCAAGGCTCAACAAAGTATCCGGACGTTCCTCCTTCTCCTTCCGTGCACCCCAAAACTGGAACAACCTACCAGAGACTCTCACATCCACCACTAGTTTAAGTTCTTTCAAATCTAAGGCTGTCTCACATTTTACCCTGGTCTGTAACTGTTTCATATGCACATAATATATATTTTCTTTAACTGTGCACGCAATGTCTTGTATATAATGTATACCCTGTTCATTTATGTAACTGTACTTGTAACCATGTATTATTTGTTTTACTCTGTGCCCAGGACATACTTGAAAACGAGAGGTAACTCTCAATGTATTACTTCCTGGTAAAATATTTTATAAATAAATAAAATAAATATTACTTTAGCAGTTCAACCTATGTCTGTACACAGTCTGCGTGTACGCGCGCAGTAATTGTAAATTTGCATTTTTATACATGCGTGTGCAGTGCTGTACTGTATGTCTCATTTGAACATTGTTGAAACGCATAGGCGTGTACTGTAACAGTATCACATTTTGGCATATACAGCGCTCTCCCCTCGCTCGCCCCCGCACACACACAGGATAATGTACTGCACTGCAGGGTATTTCAACTTCTTATCTTCTCTACAGTGCAGTACACCTCTCTCCTTTGAATGTGTGTCTTTCTGGTTTCAATCACATTCCTGCTTGACAGCTGATGATTACTGCACATGCGTCTGTAAATTCACCACTGCTTGCTTGCGAAGTTCAAGAGTGAGTGATCAAAAAAAAAAAAAAAAATTCTCCTCATTTTTTATTTTCTCCACAAGCCTGCAAAAACCATCTTGATATTACGATATTCAATCTGTGCTGTAGCTTTTGACTGCGACCCTGTGCGTTTGATTGCACATGGTTGATTTGTGTGTTTTTTATGTACGGTATTTGGGGGTGTAGAGATCATATTATTATGATGAACTGCCTTTTGAAATTATGTCATTTCTTTGAACTGCTGCAGTCATTAACTGATTAATGTTGATTTGTTATTCTTTCTTTTTCTTTGGTGTACTGTAGGTGTGGGTGGGGGTTGTTGTCAATGATTATGATTATCATGAATGTAAATAAATATTTATTTTATTTTATCAGGAACAAAAAAAACAAATATAAAAATAATAATGAATAATACATAATGCAGTCTTTATTAAGTTCTTCTGTCAGATGGAAATTGAGGGCAGGTGGATAATCATGAATAATGCACATTGATAATAATGTTAATTATTGATATATAATATATAATATATAATAATATGTATATATAGTAATATAATTTTTTCCGTCTTTATCTTCTTCCTCATTCTGTGTACAGTACAGTAGTTCATTGAGAGAGGAGAGGTTTTGTGTACAGTACATCATGACTGCATTTTAGATACTGTACACTTAACTGTACAAACAGTTCACAGACTTTGCACGATACCCCCCCCTCTCTCCCAGGCCATCCTTTTTTTCTGAAAAGTCAAGAAAACAAAAAATTAGTGCAGTTATGTGCATACTGTATTATGGCATTGTGAGCTGTGTAGTTCTGTCAAACTACTCTATACTTGAACTACTGTATACTGTGACTACTGTTAAATACTTTGTAACCAGATGGCCGGTGCTGCTCTCTCTGGAAAGAAAAAAATTGAGCAGTTACTGTAGGTGCATACTGTATTATGGCATTGCGTTCTGTATAGCTACTCCATATTGGACTGCAGTATGCATTTAGTACTGTCAAACTAGTCTATACTGGAACTACAGTATACTCTGACTACTGTTACTGTAAATACTTTGAAATCAGGTGACTGGTGCTGCTCTCTCTGGAAAGAAAAGAATTGAGCAGTTACTGTAGGTGCATACTGTATTATGGCATTGTGTACTGTATAGCTACTCCATATTGGACTACAGTATGCATTTAGTACTGTCAAACTAGTCTATATTGGAACTACAGTATACTCTGACTACTAGGAAAGAAAAAAACTGTGCCATACTTACCTGTATCATACTGCAATAACAATACTACAGTACAGTACTATACCATACTACCTTCCTGATGCTTGCCCATTACGCGCGATCACAATGGGCAACACAGTCGCAATATGGTCAATATATTTATTGCATCGTTCCTGTGACGATTCAGGGGATTCCTTCCCTTCTTTTCCCTCTGTCCCATCTCCTGCCAAACACTCTACCCTTTCCCACTCCTGTCCCATTCCGTCTACCTCGCTCCCACTATCTCAGCGCATGCCCCGCAGGTCTCACGCGCCAGCGCGGTCCCCAAGCCCCTGCAGTGTCGCTCCCCGTTCCCTTACTCCTCCTGTGCCCGCGGCCAGCACCTTACCTTCCCTGGCTGCTCTGTCCTTCCTGCAGCGGGGTGCCCGCGATGTGGCGCTCCGCGCGCCTGGTGACACGGCCTGTGCGTGCACCCCCTCAGCTCACGGTGGGCGTGCGCACATGCTCCTCCTCGGGTCTCTGTCGCCCTTCTGCTCCCCCCTCTCAGACTCTGCGGTCCATCTCTCTGTCACAGCCTGTGCGCGTGCACCCTCAACTTACAGAGGGCGTGCGCACACGCTCCTCTTACCTGGCCTGTCATGATCCTGACTCCTCCTCCCAATCTCTACAGGTCATTCCACTGACTGCCCCTTCTGTCTCCTCCTCTTCTCTCCCTGACCTACTGTATCTCTGTTGTCTCCCACTTCTCTCTCTGCTCCTCCCCTCTCTCCTATTGGTGTGTCTCCCTTTATAATACCTGTCTGTCCTCTTCTTCCTCGCTCTGCATAGTTCCTGTTTACCTGTGTGCTGACCTATGCTGTGCTCCCTCAATGTCTCTGCTGTATCCTGCTCCTGTGTTTACCTTGGATTCCCCTGGCTTATGACCCCTGCTTGTCCTGGATTATTCTGCTCTCTGGTATCCCTTTGAACCCTGCTTGAACTCTACCTCGCTTACCTCTGGCATCCTTGGACCTGGCTTTGTACCCTGACGACTCTACCCTCTGGACCCCTGGACAGTGGCACACGGACACGACCATTCTTACTCTTACACCAACTGGCATTGCAAGTAAAACTAACAACTCTCTCTACAGTCCAAGCAACGCTATACCACACTCCGGGCTCGCTCCCACTGCTTTGGGTGTGTGGTGTAATACCGTTCTTACCTCAGTACTGGAGTCTTGCCATGTCTGTGGGCATACAGTCGTGACAGTTCCACGGTTAGTACATCGTTCCAAAAACTCAGTATGCCTTGCGCCAACTCATCCTTTTTGGAGGGTTTCACGACTTTTCTGATATGGTCCTTTAGCTGATGCCAGACCATTTCGATCGGATTGAAGTCTGGCGATCTGTCATTGGAGGGGGAAAAAAAGGACAATTAGTTAAAGAGAAAAATTAGTTAAAGAGAAAAAATGAGACACGGTTACCGCACTTACTCCGCTGGCATCTTCACCCAGTTGATACCGCGCTCAAGCATATGCGCTGTTGACGCGGTGTGCTTCGGATCGTTGTCCTGGTAGAAATGGTGACTGTAGAGGGAGAGGGGGTTGGCCCGGTATTAAAGGGGTTGCACCCCATATGGCCACCCCCTGACCTCACCAGGGAGGCAAGGGGTTAACTGGACTGCGGTCCAGGAATGTGGCTTACACCTTGTCATGTCAGGAAAATGTATGTTCCCCTGTTCCCATGTTTCATTATAATCCTGTATTTTAAAAATGTTTTAAAGTGCATTTCTGTATCTCCAGTTCTGGAGGTTGCAGAGAGTTGAAATTTGGCCAATATGTAGAGTCACTGTAGGCATTAAAAACTGGAAAATTTCGACCCACTGGGCCCACCAGAACGGAACTTATTTATATGTGAAGATATTAAAGTGTATATGGTATTTTGGATCTGCTCTGAAAATGCAGACTCCATCTGCTATGCCAATAGGTCAGGAAGGGCAGCCGGATGGATTTAGCATAAGCCCTGTGATCAAAAGTTAACTGCCCTGATTGTTTACACTAGGAACCAAGTACTGATCAAAAGACTCTGCCACTCTAACTGTTTACCTGAGGGCGGAGAAGCATCAAACTGGAGTGGTTTGTAAGTGTTATATCTACACCTACAAACAATGAAGATCCTGCCAGATACTTCATCTGGTAGACTGGTCGTCGCCCCTGATTTAATTATGGGGCTACAGAAATAAGACCCTCAGAGTCCCAGTACACATGGGCTAACTAGCTAGGGGGCATGGGTTAAACTGTGTTTCCACGTTAGGGATTGGATACAGATAATTGTTCACCAATAGTCTGTATTCAATGTTAAGAATAGGGTTACAAAGGTATATAAACTGTGTCAACCCTACAGTTTTTGTTGTTCTTCTGATTTCATCTTGAATGTCACCGGATTGCTGGAGAATTGCTAGCTGATACTTCTCCATTCCCCAACCCTAAGTAAGTGTTACCTTGTTGCCTGTTAATTGTACTATATTTCTGTGTTCACCTTTTTAAGGAATAAATATATTTTATTATATCTAAGCCTCGTTCAGTTCAACCCAGATATTTGGTGTTTGTTATATCTTGTCATAAGTTACCGTGACAAGCTCTATAATTAACTGGTGATAGCAGTGGGATTGAACTGAACCTGTATTACAGTGTACTTCGGACCCTGTAATATAGTGGGAACTCGAAGGGAATTGCGAGTTCCTTGGACTAAAGATATTGAACACACAGTAGTGCAACAGTTAACACAAGTTGTAACACCACCTCACTACTGCGACCGTGAACCATGAGCGAGGCTGAAGGCTCATCCAACATGAGGACCCGAGCTCAGCTGAAGGACAAGTGCCGTGATTATGGATTGCCCTATGAGAACCAGGAGGTCGCAGACATGGTTGACGCAATCGGTGACTATGAAGCCCGGCTTGCAGAGCCTCAGGATACGGCTCAGCTTGCCCTTATACAGCCACCCGGAGATCAGGGAAGGAACCCAGTGCCGGGGCGGCGGAATCTCGGGGAGGGAACGAGTGCACCTCCCGGGAGCAGTGCAACAGGAGGGGTACTGGTTGCTGCGGCTACCAGTCCGTTCACCCTTGAAATATTGGCACTGATTACTGCGTGGGGTGACAGAGGGACACCGGAGGAGCAGGTTCAGTTTATCACTATGGCAGTGAACAGACTCGCTTATTGACCCCCTGTCCAACCCAACAAAGATGATCTCAAACTGGATCAGCACAGTCTCACCAAGTTCGTGGAAGGTACTGATCAGATCGACAGTTTTCTAAAGAACTTTGAGACACAGTGTCGGCGGTACAAAGTGCTTCCCCAGCATAGGGTTGCACGTTTGGACCCCTTTCTGCCCGGCTTGGCTAAGCAGATGATGATGGCGCTTCCAGATGAGTATGCTGATGACTATGACCACCTGAAAGAACTGTTACTGTTACAGTACGGTTTTACCCCTGAAGCCTACCGGGGTAAATTCCGTCAGGAAGAGAGGCTGCCCTTGGAGTCCTATGTTACCTACGTGACCCACATGGCTTTGTATGGGATACGCTTGGTGGAGGGCTATGAGGCACAGACTTACCAACGCCTGCTGGACCTCATCTTTCAGGAGCAGCTCATGCAGCAGTGCCCGCCGGCGGTGAGGGCTTGGGTGTACGACAAGAAGCCCAAGACTTACCAGGAGGCGCGAGGCTTGCAAACGACTATGTGGCCAGCCAAGCCCTGATGCCCGCCAAAGCAGTAGCCAAGGTGGTGGTGGTGGCGGCACTGGCCAAAAAGTCTGCCAATACCCCCCAATGGACTCAGAGGCCGCCTGTGGACAGCAGTCCACCGAAGGCGGGGGAGCTCCGGCACAAGCGCCGGTGCTTCAACTGCAACCGCGCTGGTCACATCAGACCAGATTGCCCGGAACCCCTGCATTCCGGCGGACCCCATTAGGGGCAACGCATCCCAGCTGCGAAACCGGTAGTGGGTGGTTTCCACCAAAGACTCCGGACCGGTCATGGAACCAACTCCCAGCGAGACGTCCCATGCCACACCTGTCCCGGTTTCATCGGTGCCTACAGCCAGGAGCGGAGGACATCTTAGCGCGGATCTGCAGCAGATGGACGGCAGGAGCAGACATCTCACCCCAGTCACAGTCGGTGACCGGAAAGCAGTCGGCTTGATGGATTAAGGAGCTGCAGTGACCCTGGTCTGACCTGATCTAGTCCGGCCAGAGGAATTACTCCCAGGCCCTGGGATACAGATCACTGTGGCCGACGGAGAGCCACGTTTCCTGCAAGTAGCCAGAATCTTTTTGGATTGGGGGGAGGGCCAGGGTGTGCGGGAGGTGGGGGTTTTACCCGGTTTGGATGCTGAAGTTCTTCTTGGCAACGATCTGGGTCTGATGACCTGCACCTACGACCGAGTGCCCAAACCCGCTGTAGTGTCGGCGGTTACCCGAAGCCAGACAGCGGCAATGGCGGCGGCGGCGCCAGTCCCCCAGCCTTTGGGACCAACGTTAGCGGAGGGCGCAGAGGAGCCCGGGGAGGTAAGCCAGGATCAGTTGCAACCACAGACTGACTTACTGTTTCCCTTCACCCTTCCCCATTCTCCGGACAATGACATGACTGGGGGGTGGCCAGAATTAGGAGCCCATTTTAGGGAGGCAGTGAAGACAGACCCTACCCTCGCTGTCGTGAGACTTCGGGCGTCCGAATTTCGGGCAGGGGAAGGCACTGAGCACTGCCTATGGCATAAGGGACTCCTGTACAGAGAAGAAGGGAACCCAGGGATAGAGGAGGGATTGACTGGTAAACGACAGCTAGTAGTGTCCCGGGGGTACCGACAGCAACTGTTACGGGTAGCTCACTCTATTCCGTTAGCGGGACATCAGGGGGTCAACAGAACGCAAGGCCGGTTATTACAGCGTTACTACTGGCTGGGGGCATCTCGAGATGTGGACACTTTCTGCCGCTCTTGTGATGCCTGCCAGCGAGTGGGTAAGGCGGGCGACCGTGTGAAGGCACCCCTGAAACCCCTACCGATAATAGGGGAACCCTTCCAGAAAGTAGCGATGGATCTTGTAGGATCCCTTATGGTTCCTAGCAGGTCAGGGAAGCGCTACATCCTCACGGTGGTGGATTTTGCCACCCGGTACCCTGAGGCGGTAGCGCTTGGCACCATAGATGCCAAGACAGTGGCAGCAGCTTTGCTGAACATTTTTTCTAGGGTAGGTTTCCCTAGTGAGATCCTAACTGATCAGGGGTCGCAGTTCATGAGTGAACTGTTACATTGTCTCTGGGATGCATGCGGTGTACAGCACCGGCGCACTATCCCTTACAATCCCCAGACAAACGGATTATGTGAGAGGTTTAACGGTACCCTGAAGCAGATGCTTTGGACCTTTATAGAGGTGGAGGGGAAAGACTGGGAGATTCATTTACAGCACTTGCTGTTTGCCTACCGAGAGATACCGCAGGAATCTACAGGCTTCTCCCCCTTCGAGCTACTATATGGCCGCAGGGTACATGGACCTCTGGACCTAATCTGTGAGGGATGAGAAGGGGAGGCTACTGCTACTGATGCTTCAGTGATCCAGTATGTAGTAGATCTCCGAGACCGGTTAGAGATGATCATGGGGGTGGCCCAGGACAACCTCAGGGCCGCTCAGACCAAGCAAAAGCAATGGTATGACCGGAATGCCCGTAGCAGGGAATTCATCCCAGGACAGCAGGTGCTTGTTCTCAAACCCACTTGGGAGAACAAGTTGATGGCTGACTGGTCGGGACCGTACCCGGTTATCCGAAAGGTCAATGAGTACAATTACGTTGTACAGGTAGAGCCTGAGAGGCATAAGACATATCACGTCAATATGCTGAAAGAATAGAGAGCACCGAGTACGGGAGCAGAAATGGCCATTTGTAGCCCACTGCTGGAGGATCCGGCGATCAATGCTTTGTCTGATCTCCTAGGGGAGGCTAGGCAGGGGAACACTGTGGAGCAGGTGGAGATAGGGGCACAGTTGAGTGCTAGGCAGAAGGGAGAAGCCAGGGACATGCTAGCTAAGTTTAGCGCCCTCTTCACTGACATGCCAGGGACCACATATCTCACAAAACACCCAGTGCACACAGGGGACCTGCAGCCTCTGCATAAGCATGCTTATAGAGTGTCAGCAGAGGTCAAGACCAGTATGGAAAGGGAGATCGAGGAGATGCTGAACCTAGGGGTAATTACTCCGTCCCAGAGTCCTTGGGCAAGCCCGGTAGTACTAGTCCCTAAGAAGGACAAGACTACCCGGTTTTGTGTGGACTACCGCTTGCTCAACGCTGGGACAGTGTCAGATGCCTACCCCATGCCTCGCACGGATGAGTTCTGGATGAACTCGCGGGGGCAAAGTATCTGACCACTATGGATTTGAGCAAAGGCTATTGGCAAATCCCCCTGACCCTGGAGGCTAGGGAGAAGTCAGCATTCATCACTCCAAGTGGCCTCCATGAGTTTTTGGTGATGCCATTTGGGATGAAGAATGCCCCGACTACCTTCCAACGCCTGGTCAATAGGTTACTGGAAGGGATGCAGAGCTATGCCAGAGCTTACTTAGATGACATCTCTATCTTCAGTAATTCCTGGGACTCCTACTTAGGAAATGTAGCTGCGGTGCTGGATAGGATCAGGGACGCTGGGCTTACCTTGAAACCCACTAAGTGTATGGTAGGGATGGCAGAGGTCCTGTACTTAGGGCACAGGGGGTGGAGGGCACCTCAAACCAGAGCCAGCCAAGGTAGAAGCCATCGTTTAGTGGCCTGTTACAAAAAACAAAAAACAGATCATGGCATTTTTGGGCACCGCAGGGTACTATAGGAAGTTTGTCCCACAGTACAGCGCCGTGGCCAAACCCCTGACTGATTTGACTAAGAAGCAACTGCCTGTGCTTATCACCTGGACTCCTGCCTGTGAAACTGCTTTCCAGGCACTGAAAACTGCGCTTGCTGGGGCCCCCATACTGGCTGCCCCGGATTATACCAAACATTTCCTTATACAGACTGATGCCTCGGACTACGGCATTGAGGTTATGTTGAGCCAAGTGGGGGACGACGGCAGAGAACACCCTGTAGCTGAAAACTACTCCCCAGAGAGGTGGCCTATGCCACCATTGAGAAAGAATGCTTGGCCATTGTGTGGGCACTCAAAAAACTCCAGCCCTATGTGTATGGAAGGGCTTTCAAGGTCCTCACAGACCACAACCCCCTGAGTTGGCTGCAGAGGGCATCAGGGGAGAATGCCAAGTTGCTAAGTTGGAGCTTGGCCTTGCAAGAGTTTGAGTTTACTATTCAGCACAATAAAGAAAATATAGGGTGCTCAAACCCAGGACGACTCTGTTCAGTTCAGTGAGTGATAAACATTTAACCCTGGAGATACCAGTGGGAGTGGGTGGTGAATATATAGACTTGTAAGTCCTCAATAACAGCTGTTAAACTTAACCATAAGAGTCTAAACACCATGAAGAACCCACTCACGTCATCTCCAGGGGTGATGGAAAGGCGTGCCAGCCATGAGGGATCCGAAGTCCAGTGATAGGCAGAAGGAAAAAATGAATGGCGCACAGCCAGGGAGCCAGGTGTAGAGTAAAACTGCTTCTTTATTTGTGCATGCAGAGAGACAACAGAGATCCCCTTGATGGACAAGGACAGAACCTCCTACGCGTTTCGGACCTGGGGGTCCTTTATCAAGGAGTGTGGGGTATGCTGGGATAAGGCACCTTAAATACCTGAGCACATTGGTGAATTGAGAAAATCTGTGCGAAATTGGCCCTCCTCCAGTGCGCATGCGTGACGTCACTCGTGGCGCCGCCCGACCACCCAAAGGCTTGTGGGTAAGGACCAGCCCAATGGTGAGTGTCGCGCATGCTCAGACTGGAACGTGAGCCACAAGGTTCATCCAGTTTGTATCGCTACTCCTGCCCTCAGTGACGTCACCGCGGGTCTCCGATAGGCCGGTGCATGTCTGCGCATCACCAATGATGGTGCTGAACAGCCGTCATTGCACCAATCATACCAGGTCCCCTGCGCTCACACTAAAGGCTATTGCAGTGTACACAGACGGGACTGACTAAAATAAACACCACTAATGCCCACAACAAAACAATCCATATAACCAAATCTTTAGGTATACTTGTTGTGATTTGGTGTTCTCATCCCTGCTGATCCCCAATATACAAAGACTACAGTGTAACATATATGACACCCTACTAAAATAACCACAACAATATCCTCATAATGCACGGTGAATTCTGAGATATTGTTCAACTATCTATACAAGGATTAAATTAAACAAAATACCATTAAGCAGACTTTTTTGGTATGCCTTCTCTTCCAAGTCCCCAGGCTGAGGAAGAACAAATGTAATGTTCTTTTACACCAGCAATTATCACTCTGCTTTGCTAATATCCATCACATGATTAATATTACACAACAGGTTGTATTTCCAACTGCAGGCGCTAAGGTACTTGGTTCAAGTACAATTTTATAACTATAATTTTGACCACTATCATTTTTGAGATTTTCAAAGGGTTCCCAATTTGTTTGGGGTAGAGTGCCACCGTTAGTCAAAGCAAGACCACCTGAGTTATCTCATACCGAGTGAATTAGTATTAGCTAGGAAGAGGATGCTATTCTTTTTTATTTTCTCTCTATATATAGACTTTGTAATATAGTTGATTAATATATGCAAAAAATGGAACAGGTTCCATTCTACGTTTAGACCCCAGGGAGTTCTAGTCTGGAGCATGAATATCCAGTAAGCCTCCTGCGGTCTAGGAGGTTGAGCAATCACCTCCTCTTTCTTTTAGAGAATTTTTTTCAATTCCCTGTCTTTACTGGTTAAGTTTACAGCTGTTATTGAGGACTTACAGTCTATATATTCACCACCCGCCACTCCCACTGGTATCTCCGGGTTAATGTTTATCACTCACTGAACTGAACAGAGTCCTGGTTTTTGAGCACCCCTATATTTCTTTATTATCTGACTCCCTACATTTGTGTTAGCTCACACTTTTGACTCCCCTATCTACAATCAATTTATTTTATGAGCAGGTTAGTGAATGAACGTTTTTAAACAAATCTTATTGATTAGTGCATGGATATCCTCCTGTGTCTCTGAAAGATTATTAACAACTTGTGGTTATCCACATTTTGATCATTATGGCTGAGATGGAGGACAATGAGACAGCAGAAGAGGAATCTACAATTGTATGCCTTAACTGTTGGGATGACTCAATAAGAAGAAAAGGGCACAACAGTGTTTGACGGGTAGTTGATGGCGACACCAAAGACATTTCAGATTTAAAAACACATTTCCAAAGGTTGGAGAGACTTTTGATTTTGAGTATCAGAGCCTGGTGGGATATCATTTCTATGGAAAATTACATACTGAATAAAAGAATCCCCAGGGGCCTACGTGTAAAAAAGTGCAACATTTTGGGTTACCACCCCCCATTTGAACAACAATGGGTTTCTACACTAGACCATGTGTTTCAAGCTAATGGAGCTTATCATTGAACAAAAAGTAAACGAAGAAAAAATCTGCAAACTCAAATCAAAGACTCCAATCACAATTACAAAAATTTAAAGATTTGGAAGGTTTCCAAAAACTATGATAGAATATTATCTGAAACAGTGTTAAAGCAAGAAGAATATTACTGCAAAAAAACAGGTCAAATATGATAGGACCGCACCGACTATGAGAAGAAACCAGTTTACGTTGGCAGCGTGTTAACCCTATCAGAGACAGGTGAATCATCGGCTCTCAGAAAAATCAACAGCAAAGGGAAAAAGTTATGCGGTCAACCCACGCAAATTTATACTGAAATCAAAAAATAGTGACCAAACATTGGAGACTCGACTTTTTCAGATGGTGGATAACCTTTCGCACTCAGTTTCTCTTTTTCAGCTGAAAAATCAGGACACCATTCGAATGGTCGCAGTGGAACCCCCAATCGTCAACAGGAGCTGACATACAAGAGTTATCATAAAGCGAAGGTTCAACATCCTCCTCCAGACACCAACAGCAGCAAAAACCCTCTCTTCCAGAAAAATCAAAAAGAACCAGAAGAGAAAGAAGAGAGGGCGGCAGATGCCGCCAAAAGGAATAAGTGAGTACCCAACCAAGAAATAGATGTTATAAAAATATCAGGGGAGGATTTAACCACCGCAGAATTGTCACTCCTTAGAAAAGGACTAATATGCACCAACAATGACTTTGACCTGTTTACACACCGCTATAGATGTCCCCCACAAAATTGTGTAGGAAATTAACTTTAAAATCATTTTTTCATAACGCTCTCAGTTTGTGTGGTCCCACAAACGATATTCACTGACACTGTGGGGGGGTATCGTTCTAACCTGGACCCCACTTACACCACCATCCGGAAGATCTTGAAGTACCATCAGGGTTCCAGCCCTCAATTCCCTCATTTAGAGAGGCTTGTGACCTCCAAGATATGTTGGACCTTGAAGATTATTGATGATAATGATGTTTTCACCTGAACAGATTGTGATTCCGGAGTTTAGCAATTGGAGGTTAACCTCAAAAAGTTTTCCTTATTTGATCCTCAATTTTCTAAGGGCCCATTCTTGACTACGTTCGAGAATTGGTCATTAGGGACTTGCGCATCTGGCAGAGGGTTATTCCCTACCAATGTGGGTAACATAATCTGAACTACACAAAAAGCAGTGCTTTATTATCTTGCAAAAACTCAAAAATTGTTATAAAGAAGCGGACAAGGAGGGAGCGGTGGTAGTGCAGAGTAGTGCTGCCTACCTCAATGAGCCTGTCGCTACTTGCGGGATGCCACCACCTACTCTGCACTACCAGATGATCCCACAGAGAGTTTCTTGAAGTCATATAAAGAACTGTTAGGAGTGGGGGCTATCACACAAGTTTAAATAACACTGAAATGCTTTTTTATGGAATCCAAATCCATTATACCAGTCTTTTTACCATCTCCCAAAGGTTCCATACACAACTTGTGATTATCCACTATTTTGATCATTATGGCTGAGATGGAGGACAATGAGACAGCAGAAGAGGAATCTACAATGTATGCCTTAAACTGTTGGGATGACTCAATAAGAAAGAAAAGGGCACAACAAGTGTTTGAACGGGTAGTTGATGCTGACACCAAAGACATTTCAGATTTAAAAACACATTTCCAAAGGTTGGAGAGACTTTTGATTTTGAGTATCAGAGCCTGGTGGGATATCATTTCTATGGAAAATTACATACTGAATAAAAGAATCCCCAAGAAGCAGTTTTACTCTACACCTGGCTCCCTGGCTGTGCGCCATTCGTTTTTTCCTTCTACTATTCAGCACAAAAAGGGTAGTGAAAACAGCAATGCTGATGGACTCTCACGTCAGGACTATCCCTCTGAGACTGAGTTCATTAAGGGTGCCAGCAGTGCCCCACTCCCCATCAGGGCCAGTGGGCCACAGGTCACCCGTTAAGAAGGGGAGGTGTAGAGGGAGAGGGGGTTGGCCTGGTATTAAAGGGGTTGCACCCCATATGGCCACCCCCTGACATCACCAGGGATGCAAGGGGTTAACTGGACTGCGGTCCAGGAATGTGGCTTACACCTTGTCATGTCAGGAAAATGTATGATCCCCTGTTCCCATGTTTCATTATAATCCTGTATTTTAAAAATGTTTTAAAGTGCATTTCTGTATGTCCGGTTCTGGAGATCGCAGAGAGTTGAAATTTGGCCAATATGTAGAGTCACTGTAGGCATTAAAAACTTGCAGATTTCGACCCACTGGGCCCACCAGAACGGAACTTATTAATATGTGAAGATATTAAAGTGTATATGGTATTTTGGATCTGCTCTGAAAATGCAGACTCCATCTGCTATGCTAATAGGTCAGGAAGGGCAGCCTGATGATTTAGCATAAGCCCTATGATCAAAAGTTAACTGCCCTGATTGTTTACACTAGGAACCAAGTACTTTTCAAAAGACTCTACCACTCTAACTGTTTACCTGAGGGCGGAGAAGCATCAAACTGGAGTGGTTTGTAAGTGTTATATCTACACCTACAAGCAATGAAGATCCTGCCAGATACTTCATCTGGTAGACTGGTCGTCGCCCCTGATTTAATTATGGGGCTACAGAAATAAGACCCTCAGAGTCCCAGTACACATGGGCTAAATAGCTGGGGGGCATGGGTTAAACTGTGTTTCCACGTTAGGGATTGGATACAGATAATTGTTCACCAAGAATAGGGTTACAAAGGTATATAAACTGTGTCAACCCTACAGTTTTTGTTGTTCTTCTAATTTCATCTTGAATGTCACCGGATTGCTGGAGAATTGCTAGCTGATACTTCTCCATTCCCCAACCCTAAGTTGCCTGTTAATTGTACTATATTTCTGTGTTCACCTTTTAAGGAATAAATATATTTTATTATATCTAAGCCTCGTTCAGTTCAACCCAGATATTTGGTGTTTGTTATATCTTGTCATAAGTTACCGTGACAGTGACCATCAGGGAACTCATGTGTGATGTATTCCACAATCTCAGGCACAATTTTGTCTTGGAAGAAAGCTTTATTCACGATTCCTATAACAAGAAAAGAAAAGTGCTCAAAAAGCTGCACACTAGTTCAGTACAGTGCGTAAGGCAAAAGCGTGTGACATACATTTTACTGTACCTTCAAAGATGACGATGCATCCTGGTCCACGCCTAGAGATTGCACCCCACACATACATCTTCACTGGGTCTTTTGGACGCGGCTTCATAGATATGCGACTTTTTTTGTGGAATGCAAAGGTTTCAAATCTCTCCAGCGAAACAGTAGACTTGTCAGTGAAGATGCAATCCTGGAAATTTCTCCACTGTCGATCCATGCCTGGGCCTGGGCCACTCTCTTGATTTTGTTAACGTCCCTTATCATCGCCACATAACTTTTTCCTTATTTCATGCTTCCACACATGAGGAGCTGGCGAAAATTTGTAAAAGTCATAGTTTTTGATAAAATACTGATAAAATGAACAACTGTTGCCATCTTATCATCTGTTGCATTAATCGCGGCCCATATTAAATAAGCGTACGTTCTGTCGGGTTTTTGGAACACGGGCTGGACTTGTACACTCATGGCGGGACTCCCTGGACAATAACCAGAAACTGGTGTTTGTCTTTCTTTAATGTGAAAAGCCTAAATTGATACATTATTGTAACCTCTTCCTTCAGTCCCAAGACCAATTTACAATAGACCACTGTGGTATCTTTTTTAAATAAAACACCTGCAAGTCGACACATTACTGAAGCGCATGCGCATTAGAATTCATGAATATCTGCCATCTGGCAGACACGCAAAGAATTGCAACCAATTTAAATCCGAACCATTCTCAAAAAACACATCAACAACATATCAACCGCGCGTCAACCGTGCATCAACCACGGCTGTGAATGCAACATGAATGCGGCATGAATGCGGCATGAATGCGGTGAGGTGCGTGGCATTCAAAAAAAAATCCTGGAAAAATGCGGTGATGTTGGAGAATAAAAGGGGCTGCGACAGTACCATTCATGTCATATCAGTTATGACATGATCAGATGCGATATCCCGCGCATCATAGCTTCATTACTCTTGACCATCGAGTGCTTTAATGTTTGTTGGTGGTGTAATGACGTATTTTGTTAACTTTTAATCGCTCTCTTCAATCTCTCATAATGATATACTGAAGTTTTTGCAACGAGTATCCTTAATGTTCATTTGCTGTTAGTATTGCAAACTTTAATAAGCCAAGGTGAAAGATTGGTCCTATCATCAGGGTAGAGGCCTCCTGCGTGAGATTGTGAGAAGGGTCAGACCCACATTTTCTAAGCAGTGATTAAGACACAAACCAGTTATGTAAACAGCTAACCGCCTATCCAGGTGAATGGGCATTAAGGTGTCTTGTAACATAACACCTCTGGGTAAGTATGGGCCTAATTCTTATGACTCACCTAATATTTCATATGACTGCCAGTCACCAAGTGCAGAATATTTTTTATTACAATACTTTGCAACCTAATTATTATCTCAATAGTATTATACATTATGTGCATAGCTGGCTAATTAAAAGAAAAAAAAAATGGGCATTCTAAACGTCCTATTGACAACTTTACTGTTTTCCCCTGTTTACTGAATAGTAAAGAACTTTAGCCACAAACATTATGCATTCCATTTCTGCAGTTTCATACTACAGATGTGGCGCGATTTAAGTTTCACCGTGCGGCACGTGGACAGTGGCGTAAGTGTGGCTGTGATCAAGGCAAAGGGCAATCACGGCCCAGTGCAAAGTGAATTTCCCAGAAGGATTAATGCAGCGGGGGGCCCTGCTTCTGAATTGGACACAGTAGCGTTAATCCTACTGGTCCACCACCCATCTGTCAGAGCTGCACAGAGAGAGCAGAGGGAATCAGTTCCTCTCTCTGTGTGTCGCCGCACAGCTCTTACAGCAGATCTCATTATTTTTATTATTATTTTTAGTACATAGGATGGAAGCAGGGGGTCTATGTAGCTGAACTGCATTCATTTCAGGCCTTTATCTTGGCAAGCAGGGAGTCATTTTGACATAAACCATTGATTGTCACTGTGGATAACTAGACCCTCTCAATGGAGAGCCTAGATAGTCACACTGGCATTCAATAAGAAGCTGTAATTAAAAAAAAAAATTAACAAAATACATGAATTACCCGCCTTCATAACCATAAGCTATTAAATCCATTGATGGCCACTGTGGTTAACTATGCCCTAAATGGAGGCACAGATAGCCACATTGGCAATCAATGGGATTTCTATAGTCAATAAATGTGTTTCTTACCTTTGCCGGAATAATTGCTTATCCTCCTCATCCAACTGTTTCCCGAGATACAGGCCTTCGTATGGGTGCTGGTAACTTGGGGCTGTTTAAATTTCCCGGGCACGTGAGCTGTGACGCGGGAGATTTGAACTTGCACGAGATACCGGCACCCCATACAGAGGCCTGTACCTCCAAGTTTGTGCACCACGGACCTGAAATGAATGTGATTCAGCACCAGAAACCCCCTGCTTCAATACTAAAGATAGTAATAAAAATAGTGTGATCTGCTGAAAGAGCTGTGCCGGGAGACACAGGGAGAGGGACAGCTTCTCTCTGATCTCACTGCACAACCCTTAGACTGGTGACAGCCCAGTAGAATTAATGCAGCGGGAGTTCTATTTACAAGCAGGGACACCTGCTGCATTAAGCTCTTCAGGGCAGCCAGCATTACTGGGCTTTTTGGAGTGGGAGAGGTGCGATCGGGCCGCGGTCAGGCTCCGTGAATCAACAGTTTCCTCGCCCCCAAACAAAACTTAAATAGCGCTATATCTGTATGTCAGTTAACTACAGTCATCAATTTTACCTGATTACATCTGTCTGTTTCTAAGCTATTCCATTAATAAACTAACCCTGTGAACTTTAATCAAAATCAAGTGTATATTAACATATAAAAATATTTATGTCCTAGGGGTTATTCTCATCTACTTCTAAACAGCGTCAAAAATAATTATTCAAGGTTAACAGAAAATCAGATTATCACAGACTGCTTAGCTAACAGATCTACTTAAATTTAAAAATTAAGTACAGTGGACTATTGTAGTCTTCTAATTATGCATTTTACAGTATAGCATTGCATGATGGCTGACTTTTCTGGCTCAACGCAAAAGTGTCGCTTTTCTAGGGCAAATAAACTACACTAGATGTATCAACGAAAAATACAGCTCAACCCTGTTAGAGCGCTATCCACTACAACGCGAATTCGCTTATAACGCGGTCTGAGCATGGCTCCCGAATTGAAAGCCTCCATTTTGCCGCCTTACACTCTCCTCTTCCAGCTGTCCTGTCCACGTGCTCATCTCTCTGCCCCGTCGCGTGCCATCATTTTTTTTTTCAAACATTCAATTCAATGCTTTATTGACTACCAGACATAGACACACAATTAAACATTAATACATTTTGTACAAAACACATGCAGTGTTCTATTCTATTAAATTCTATTCTGTAAAATCTATTACCAATTGCTTTGAGTTGAAACAATGTACTGATTTTTTATTAGTTATCGGTACAGAATAGGAACAAAAATTCCTTATGACTTCCATGTATGTTAATGTAAACCCTCATAAAGCTGTTGATTGCTTATTAGTATTGTAGCCTATTCGCAGGAGTCAAATATATTAGTTATACAAAAGAGGATGTAATCCTGGAAAATAACCTTACTATGCACAGTAGAAAACAAAAACGACTCAATCAAGTGCATAGTTATGAAATAGTGTTCAGTGAAGAAGATAAGCACATTATCAAGTGCTTGAGACAGAGCAAGAATTATGGTCCAAAACGCTTACATAAAATATTTTCTGATATAGAATGGTTGTGAAGAGGGAGGAAAAAAACGAGTTTTAAAACAATGTGTTATTCAGGAGTGGGAGCAGTTGAATCATTGTGTTATAAACTATGCAATCAGAAAGGGCGTTCTCGTTTTCAGGCGTGGGTTTCAGCCAGAGGACATTTTGGACACACTTTGAACAATACTTTGAACTCAAACTTTAAAGTAGACTTAGGGGCTTATTCACTAAACTTCGATAAGTGCATTAATGCACAATAAATGCCCTTTTAGTGTGATATTGCATGTGTACCTATTCATAAAGCTCAGCTAACATGGCAATATCACACTAAAAAAGGCTTTTTAACAAGTTTTAACACTATAACAAGGCTATAACAAGTAATGCAGTAGCTGAAAAAATGTCCAAACCTCACATTTTTTTGCCAGCAATTGCTATTCACTAAACTCTGATAAGCATATAGAACTATAAAAAAAACTAGCATTCGTTTCTCACCACCTAAAGGATGGTGAGATAAAAATTGCGATATGCATAACAAGGAATTGTGTTTATTTTTACTGCAGAGGATTGATACCGTGGGTCTCCTGGAGTGCTCCACAGGGGTCTCTTGGAGCATCTGGAGCTGACCTGCATATTTATTTCAGCACTGGAGACCCCTGGATTCAATCCTATGTAGTAAAAATACAATCGGATTGGGAGTGTAGCATTTGACGCTCAAATGTGGCATCACAGGCCTTATATAAGGCAGACCCATAATATCGAGCATTGGATCTTTGGGAGATGGTCTATCTAGGTACTCTACGTGGATTCATACTTAAACCACTGGTTCAATCCCTACCATTGTATCTGAGAGATTTATCTGATGTATTAACAGTCACTCAAACACTCACTTGGTCTAATATATTCTTATGGGTTACACTAGACGTCATGTCACAATTTAGGCATTCAGGCCACACAACACTTTTTACATCACTCCAATCTTTCCATGGCACAGAACACCTTTATCACTGATGTGGTCATATTCTTTTTTTCTTATAAACACGTGCCACAGCTATGGGCACTTCTTTTGCATCTTTATATGCAAAGTTATTTATGGGTTTCTGGGAAGCCACTTTCATTTATGGGGACACCAATCCATATCGAACTAACATTATCTTTTACCTTCGTTATATAGATGATCTTATTTTAATGTGGCAGGCAGACAGTACAACATTAATGTCTTTATTGATTATCTGAATAACAATGTTTAAAATTTAGAATCCACTCACCAATTTCATAGACATCATATTAATTTCTTAGATTTCAACCTATACATCGATATGGATTGTCAAATACAACCTTATTTTTTCCGCAAACCAAACTCCCACAACTCTTTCCTCAGAGCAAACAGTGCACACCCAAGATCGCTACTGAAAGGCATTCCGAAAAGGACAATTTCTAAGATTGCGTCAGATCAGTTCCAATGAAGAATCTTTTTTGGAACGCTCTGATGAACTAAATCAAAGATTTTTTTGTCATAATGTTATGATCGGGTGGCACTGGAGACCACGTTTATTAACACCTTTTAATACCGGGATTATTGATTGAGCAAAGCAGGGAGGTAAAATAAATTGTAATTTATTTCAGGAAAAGACATACACACAATATACCACAATTTACAGATTTAACACACTTACTGGTAACGGGGCTAACGAATAAACTTGTCCGTTAAATGAAATTCTTAAAAATGACCTCTGTAGGAGCCCTTTCCAATGACCGGTAGGTACTCACGAAAGACCTGGAACTGATTTCGGCATGCAATGCCAGGCACGACTGCTACGTTCTTCAGAATTGGGACTTAGAAGAATTCTTGAGTCAAAATATTTGAAGCTGACTCGCTTCTTTTCAATACAGAGCATCGTTGAATTTGCTGCTGATGGTATGGCACTTGGAATCTGCGCTCCTCATTAGCTGCAAGGTTTCTTATGGGTTTCAGGGTCCCATTCACAAACCTCTACAGCCTATCAGAGCGTGGGGATTTCCCTGCCAGCCAATCACCGATTTGCCTGTATTGTTAAACCGGGTGGGTACCTTTTCTCATTCTACAAAGGGGCATGTGCTAACCTAGCACCTCTGCTTCTTTGCATACTGAGCCCACCTGCTGTCCAGGCTCCACAGAGTCTGGGTTTGAGCAAATGGTGGCCGGATAGCCCTCTGTTACCCATGACGGAAATACTCAAGGATAAATACAGTACTCCTCCTGTTCTAACACCTTGACATCCCTGAGGCTTTCAAGTCAGGACTCTGCACAGACCCATAGGCACCAAGCTTGGTAGACATTGGTAAAATATACTGTGTCCTGTCTTCTGTATGATAAAAATATATAAGTCCGAGAGACTTCCGGTGATGTCACAGAGCATGGTCGGGTTGTAGAGGAGCTCCCGAAAACCCTCGACAATAATCCGCCTGATAGAGCACCCACCGCCACCAAAATTCTTCAAAAACACCCCCAAAATACCCAAGAACCGGGGACCATGCCATCAAAGGGAAAAGCGACCCAGATTCAGGGGGTCACCAAGTACCTTACCCCCGCACAGCGCCTGCTGGAGCCGATCTGCAATTCACAAGATGGCGCCGAGGAGGCTATGCAAACCACAAACGTGGAACCAGCACCAGATACAGACAGACAAGAATCGCTGGAATTCGGCCTAAAAAACAATACTTTGATGCCCTCTTTCTCAAAATGAGGAGGGGAGTCAAGGAGGATGTGAATACCGCCCTAGAGGGCTTAAGGGCAGATATCAATGGCCTCACTAAGCACACAGATGTAATAGAGCACAAGATAAGAGACGTAATCGGATCAAAAAATAACACAGAGGAGGAGGTGATCAGACTGGGCCAAGTAATCGAAGAGCTAAAGGACGCCCTGGAGGACCATGAAAACATGGACCGTAGGCAAAACCTACGGATAAGAAATATACCAGAAGAAATCTCCCCTGAGGTGCTCCAGTCTTACCTTCACAAACTGTTCCAGTCCCTGGTTCCTGACCTAACGGAGCACGATATACAGATGGACAGGGCTCACCGAGCTCTAGGCCCCAAATCCACTGATCCCAACCGTTGCAGAGATGTGATTATCAAATTCCACATGTATTCGGCCAAAGAAAGAATCATGTCCGCGAGCAGGAGAGCAGGAGACCTTCACATGGAAAACAATCGAATCCAGATTTTCAGTGACTTGTCAAGGGTCACGGTGGCAAGAAGGAAGGAGATGAAGCCCCTCATTAACATTCTCAAGGAACGCAATATCACCTACCGTTGGGGCTTCCACTTCAAATTGATCATCCTGAGAAATGGCCGCCATCACACCATCTCCAGGCCAGAAGACTCCAACTCTTTCCTCAAAGCGCTGGGGCTCACTCCACCACAAGACAGCAGAGGGCCCTCTAAGGCTACAGTGCGCCAGGAAGAAGCAGAAATGCTGCGAGCCTCAGAACGCATAGCAAACCAGAGGATCCCGAACGCATCAGACCAAGATCAGAGCCTCCAGCCGTGCTCTTAAACAGGTCGGGGCTCCCCCCTCCAAGTTTCCCTCCACTGCCCGAATGAACGAAAGAAGCGGAACCATCCCTGCTGAACGACACCCCAGGACCTCAACCGCCGCCCAGCTGTCATTGCCCAGCTCCGAAAGAAAGACTGCAGCACCACGGATAAGGCACCCGATCTCTCTTCCTTCACAGATGTGACCAGTGACAGGGCCTCGATTGGCAGCCTCCAACTCTCCCTTTAGCGCTCCCCTGCCTCCCATCTATCTTCCCCCCACTGCACGTGTCCCCCCCTCCCCCTTCCCTCTCCCCCTTCCTCCTCCCCTCTCCCCTCCCCCTTCCTCCTCCCTCCTCTCACCCTCCCTCCCTCCCTCCCCCCTGGTATATCCCCATCCCCCCCTCCTCCCCCCCCCCCAAGCCCCCCGCCCTTCTCCCCCCCTCCCCTTCCCTACTCTTCCGCGCCTCCCCCCCGTACCCCTCCCCCATCTCACCTTGCTCCCGGATCGAGGTGGCGCCTACCCGACGTCCCCTCCCGGGGCCAGATCTGCTCCCAAGGCATGCTCCTGCAGTTCTGCGAGCCCGGCTCCTGTTTGGGGCGGCTCCTGGGAAACACCCATCTCACCGCTCTCCCAGCTGCACTCCCTAGCAGATCAGCCGGTCGATGGACAAGCAGGCGCCCATATCTCAGGACTGCTCCCCTTGAATGCGATGGCAGAAGTCATTACCACTCCCACCGTGGTCTACCGGGTGCCCCGTACAGACTGTTTCCCTGGGGACTGGGAGAGCAAGGTTGTATGTGCCTATCACTCTCATTACCCCCCCTCCCAGTGTTCAACATAAGCCCCCCCCAACAGCTACCTATTGCACACACAGAGCTAGCAGGTTCCATAAGGCACCCACCAACAACAGTTTCCCATTCCTTCCCATCCTCCCTAATCACTCCCTCCCCCTGCTTCCAGCACCCCTCCCTCCCAATCCCCCCTACCATACCCCCCCAGGCCCTCCCAGACTTACATAGGGCAGCTCTAATGAACACTGTGAGTAGCCTGAAAGTAAAGGACTAAGGGGCAGAGGTATTCACATTGATGTTTCTCTACAAACTAACCCCCTCCCCCCCCCCATCCTCTGAGTCAAGAAATTGAAGCAGTACACAAGACTTAAAGCAAAAGAAATGTATGGTTTACACAAACATGCAGAGGGTTCTAATGTACCCCCACAACTGTGTAGGTAGCTACCATTTCATAATCAACTGTTGTATCTACAAAATGTCTTCCAACATCAATAAGGTCAAAACCCATATCTTCCCCCTCATCCCCCCCTCCACCTCCCCCCTCCGCTCTCTCCCCCTCCCCCCTCTCCTCGACGACCACCCACGCCCCCCCACCCACCCTATGAGATAAGTCTTCAAGGCAGCAAAGTCAAAGAACTGCAAGGTTTTTACCAACATACAGAAGTTTCTAATGTTCCCCACAACTGTGAATGTAATTACATTTCCTAATCAACTATCACATCTACAAATGCCTTGTATCACCAATATGGTCAAAACCCATATCCACCTCCCCCCTGCCCCCTCCCCCTCCCCTCTCTCCCCCCGTTTCCCCCCCCCCCCCCCCCCCCCCCCCCCCCCCCCCCCCCTCTTCTCCCCCCCTCACACCCCTCCCCCCCTCACACCCCTCCCCCCTACCCTCTGAGCCAAGTTAACGAGGCAGCACACAGGACTCAAAGTAAAAGAAATGTACTGTTCAAACCAACATACAGAGGTTTCTAATGTTCCCCACTACTATGAATGTAACTACCATGTCATATTCACCCACAAATGTCTTGTAACATTAATAAGGTCAAAACACATATTTAAACCCCCTCCCCCTCCCCCTTTCTCCACCACTGCCCAGCCCCCTCCCCCCTCCTCCCCCCTCTCCCCCTGACTAAGCAGGATTTCCCACACTCTAGTTACTGCTCTCCAGTCAGAAAATAATATCTGCAATGTATGATACAAGTGTCAAGAGTAGACTTAAGTGTATCCCCCTAAGATGTAAAACAGAAGGGCAAAGCACCTGAAAGGTGCAAGTCAAAACGCCCCCCCATCCCTCCTCAAAAATCCATTACATTAGCAATTATAGACCAATCTCCCTACTAAACACCGATCTTAAAATCTACAGCAAGATCCTTGCAAACAGGCTTAACCCGATTCTCCCACGTCTCATTCATATAGATCAAGTAAGATTTGTGTCAGGTAGACAGGCCTCTGACAACACCCGCAAAATTGTGGATATCATAGACCATGTGCATCTCACAGGAACCAAAGCAATGATCCTTAGCCTCGACGCAGAAAAGCGTTTGACAGAATCAAATGGTTCTTTTTAGATCAAACAATGCTGAAGTTCGGCTTCAGTGGTCCCTTCCTGCAGGGGGCCAGAGCCCTCTACCAAAACCCAACAGCATATGTTAAAATTTCAGGTGGCTATTCGGACCCAATTACGATCAGAAACGGTACCAGACAGGGCTGCCCTCTTTCCCCACTGCTATGCGCCCTAACAATCGAACCACTAGCGGCCACAATAAGGGAAGATAAGAGCATAAAGGGAATTCGAATTGGTGAAACAGAATACAAAATCTCAATGTTTGCCGATGACGGGATTCTGACCCTAGCGGACCCTCACACCTCCCTCCCCAATCTCCAAAGATTATTATATCCATTCGGCACGGTCTCTGACTATAAAGTCAATATGGACAAGTCAGAAGCTCTCAATGTATCCCTACTAGATCAGGAATGGAAACTCCTACAATCTAACTATAAATATAGGTGGAGCACCACTCATATTAATTACATAGGAGTAAGAATCTCAAGCACCTATGGTTCCCTATACCATTACAACTACCCCCCCCCCCCCCACCTGTTTGACCAAATCAAAAAAGCTTTAGAACCATGGAAAAGGTTCCAAATTTCCTGGTTCAGAAGAATTGTTTCAATTAAAATGAACATCCTTCCGAGACTACTTTATTTTTTCCAAACCCTTCCTATAACTGTCCCATTAGCAGCCCTGAAAAATATCCAGGCCCTTATGTTCCAATTCATCTGGAACGATAAATGGCCAAGGGTCCCTAGGTCAGTGATGCTGTCCCCAAAAGCGAGAGGAGGTCTGGGGGTACCCGACGTGGTCAGGAACTATCTGCTGAAGCAGACTGTAGTTTGAAATTACGACCCGGCCTTCACCTGCTGGCTAGCAATCGAATCACATCATGCTGCACCCACCACCCTCCAGGTCCTCCTTTGGTCCCCGGCAGGAAGGGAGGGAGGATCACGGCGGTTTGATCTCGGGGCAGTGAGATACACATGGGTCGTCTGGCTCAAAAGCAAAGGGAAGTATGACCTGCTAGCTACCCCATCCCAACTTACCCCCATCTTTGGAAACCCACACTTCCCGCCTGGGTGCTCCAAAAAACAATTTGATCAATTCCAAGGTCTAGGTATAAGGCTGATTGCAGATCTGCTGAAGAAAGAGGAGATTCTCTCCTTTAAGGAACTTCGAGATAAATGCCAATGCCAAGGTCTCCATTTGTTCAAGTTCCTGCAAATTAGGCACTTCCTCCTATCCCTCGCCCCAAACTCTAAATTCCTCACATTAACCAAGTTTGAATCCCTATGTAGCAAAGGTTCCTATCAGAGAGGTCTGATCTCAGAGATCTATAGGGGGGTGGAATCGGCAACCGACCCCCCAACCCACCATTATATGCAAAAGTGGTCCGAGGACCTCAATGTACCGATAGATATTGATGAGTGGGAGGATATCTGGAAGTTGGCCACAAAGACTTCAATCAGTACAGTGACAAAAGAGAACATCTAAAAATATTATTCCAGTGGTACCTGACCCCGGCTAGGCTGAGCCAGATCTTCCCCGGCACTCTCGACCTGTGCTGGAGGGGATGTGGTCAAAAGGGAGACATGGCCCACATTTGGTGGTCATGTCTGGAGATCCAGAGGTACTGGACTATGATCCAGATGCTCCTACAAGAGACCACGGGGCTTCTTTTCCCATTAGACCCCTTGACCTTTGTGCTGAGCAAACCTATCAACGACCTGCCCCCCTATGAGTAGACTTGTAACAGCTATCCTAACCGCAGCCAGATGCTCAATAGCGGCGGCATGGAAACACACCAAAGTCCCAGCGAGAAACACGGTATTAAGAATAATAGACGAAGTAATGTCTATGGACAAACATACAGCTATGCTCCATAAAAAAATGCCACAGTTCTGGAATACCTGGCACCCCTGGAGCGGACCACTTGGACTTGGCCTGCATTAGGCTGTCCAGAAACTGTTGGATAAGGAGAAAGGAATCAGAGAACCCCCCCCCCCCCCCCCCCCCCCCCCCCCCCCGCCCGTCTACCTTCCACCCCCCACCTCCCTCTTTCCCGCTCCCTACTTATTGAAATACACCCTTCTAGGAAAAACACTACAGTATGTTAAACTCAGTTGAGAAATCATGTCATGTGCCTATGACACTGTTGTATTCATGTGGATGTATGTTGTTCGCAATAAAAAAATTGACGCAAAAAAAAAATATATAAGTTCCTGTTCTGGTGTCAGTGATGGAGTGAGGGTATATGTTGCCTACACTCACTAGCCTCATTCTTGGCACACTGTAGAAATTACTTTTAAAACTTTTACACACAAGAAACCACTCTCAGCTTTATCACATAGCTGGAGCACACCCTCAACAATTATACCAGGTCCAGGGTACTTGGGCACCTCTCCTTATACTACGGACACCTATTTATACTAGGGACCCCGTGTGTGATTGCAGGTATACATTAACCCATCATGCCCGTTTACCTTGTCTGGAAGCTGTTGCAGCAGGAATCCTGGCGCTGATTCGTAATAACGTATTCAGAGTCAGAGTTTGTCCAGAGCAATGTGCTTGGCTGCATCCAAGAATCTCACTCGATTCCCGGATCCAACTCCTGGGATATCCCATAACTCTGGAACCCCGATACATACTGTAGTGCTGACGAGTATTCTAAAATAAATCTGGGGCAATCACCAATAAGACCCAGGTACATGCTGGGTACATGCTGAGTACATGCTGCAACATTTCAGTGACATTTCTGCAGACAGACTAATGGCCCATCGGATTAACAGTGGGGGTCCCTGGCAGTCCCATTCAAACACATGCTGTGTTAAAAAATCACAAGAGTATACCTCTCACTACCACCCAGGGTAATTTACCAAACATCTGTTCATACCTCAGACCTCATCATGTATATGCTCTTAAGCTCCACTGCCCGTGCTAGGCATTTGGTGTCAGGACATCATCGCAATGTTCCACCCTACGTGTTCACTGTATTCTATAGATTTGTCCCCCATATATGTATATACTGTGTAGCCGAGCCCCCTGTTTTCCCTACCGTAGGTGCGGGAAGCTGGCGGCTAGGTGCCGGAGCGCTCTGGTGCAGGCAGTGGCCATCTTAAAATGTTGTGCATGCGCAGTACGGACATCGTGCATGCGCAGTGTGTGCAAAGTTACGGCGGCCATCTGCAAGAGTCACACGGAGCAACATGTCCAAGAGTCCTCGGGGGAGGGCTTACCACGTGGGGTATCACAGTGAATAGGGCTCCCAGCAGAGAGAAAATGCAGGGATAGAACTTTGGCGCGCAAAAGACCCGTGAGCAGTCGGAATGCAACAGGCAATGTAGTGTCCAGGGAGCAATGATTCCCTGGACTAGGCCTACAGTAGGTTTGCCCCTTAGGCCCTGAGTCGCCATAGCCTGAGTATTTCAGGGAACGCCACAGCATAGGGACACTTCCCTTTAGTACACAGTGGTACTATTGCACCACTGATCAGATGGCCACGTGGTGCCCTGTGGCCTGGGACCAGGCCACGGCGCTATAGACATTGTGTGGACCCTCCAGCTGGAGCTCACATTTCAAAAGGCGGATCGGATGCGTAAAGAGTGAGGGGATTATTGGAGGCCCCATATCGTGGGATCAGACTGATCCTCTATTTCATCAGCTACACCTGGTACAGGAGTGGTCAGGCAGGTATAAAGTGCACCAACGTTCACAGGGGCAGTCCTACCTCATACATTGGGTTGGATTGACACTGGGAAGGACACCAGGGATATTGGTGCCACCACACCCTAAGTTCTTTGGGGGTATTCACCCATGTTATTGTTGTATTATACTGTGTGGTACAGTTATATAGTTATTGTGTGTGAACAAGGGGCACAGGCTTATATGTGTGTAAACCATAAGTGTCCAACCATCATTGGTTATAATATCCATGTTCTCTATGTCTGTATTAGATCAGTATATGCCAACCCTTTCCTGGTATGTGGGACTCTTAGGACAAACATTAGCTGAGCCAGATTACTAGTGTTATAACCTGACTACTGTGCTCACAGCCTTTGTGCCACTGATAAACCATTGATATATAGGGCTAGGCCCTGTTTCAAATTCATCTGCTTTACTAGGATTTCCAGGTGAAGGAACAGACCACTATGATACAGAACACTATGGATATTTAGTCTAGTGTATAGTAATACACGATTTTGAATGGTCAGCAGATCACAGTAACATGCTTGCAACTGAACATTCATTCCGGGACACTTTTTTCCTACAGTAATGTTCCCCGATGTTCAACAGGCTAACACTCACAGAAATTGGTAGCTCAATTATACATACCTTACATGTAGGTGTGATCCGTTTGACATTTTAACGTGATAACGCATGTAGCTTTACATTACAAACATTTAAACGTCTTTAATAAGATGGAACAGTATAATGATAGGCTATCTTTGACAGAGGTACTTTAGTTGTTACAGATCATATCACAATTTGATCACGAGTCCACCAGAGATAGCGCTCCATTTGGTTTTTAAATTTGTCGTGTTTGGAGTTCATTTGTTTCTGTAATAAAATGTATTTATTTTGATATTATTAGTAGGGGTGTGTGCGTTAATTAGGTTCTTTTCTCTCTCGTGTTACTCAATATGCTATTACCCCGACAGCACCACTCTAGTAAGTCTAAACTATTTCGGCAGGCTGAGCAGGGATATCTCTGTTTGTGTGTGTGTACTTCCCTTGATTAAACCTTGGTTTGCCCCTTAGGCCCCAGCTAGGCCCTAAGTCACCATAGCCTGAGTATTCCAGGGAGGGCACCAGCATAGGGACACTTCCCCTTAGTACATAGTAGTTCTATTGTACCAGTGATCAGACGACCATGCGGTGCTCTGCGGCTTGGGACCAGGCCACGGCCCTATAGACATTGCAGTGAGACCCTCCAGTTGGAGCTCACCCTTTAAATGGCGGATCGGATGCGTAAGGAGTGAGGGGATTATTGGAGGCCCCATGTCGTAGGATCAGACTGATCCTCTATTTCATCAGCTACACCTGGTACAGGAATGATGAGACAGGTATAAAGTCCACCAACTTTCTCATGGGTAGTCCTACATAATACATTGGGTTGGATTCACATTGGGAAGGACACCAGAGCTATTGGTGCCACCACACCCTAAGTACTTTGGGGGTATTCACCCACGTTATTGTTGTATTATACTGTGTGGTACAGTTATATAGTTATTGTGTGTGTTCAGTAAATACTAATTGTAAACCTTGTGTGTATTCATTTCTGTAATAGTTCCTGTGAGGGGTTATCCCGCCAACGCTGGGATCCCTCAGAGGTGCAGGCACAGCACTAGAGAAAGTGCTCACCCCAGGCTCCTAGTGGCAGAGTCTTAGGCCTCCTGTGAGCAACAGGTATAGCAGCACACGTAGTCGCCCGAGTAGTTTCTCTTAGGCATAGGGAAAGGGGGCTACAACTGTATACTAATGTTTTTTTATATGCTATTAGCAAAAGCGGTCATGCAATAGTAAAACACATATAAACACACACCATTGATAACCGGTGCAGTAATATCTGCTACATCAAATTACGAAGCAGATAACATTTAATTGAGTTAACTCTTATATACTATTATAGGTATAGTGAATTGGATGTGCTGATAATAATAGCTAATTAGCATGACCTCGGAGCCTGCGAGGAAGCTCCCCCTCTGATCCCACCCCCACCCCCTTACACACATAAATAAACACACGACAAATGTCTGGAGGTTCAAGGGCCACGGCTTTTTTTACACAAATAATAATAAACCTTGGTGAGTGCTACCCCTGCCAGCGTGCTCTCCCGCCCGGGTAAAGGCCATTGGCACCCCAACCATGGTCCGCACACCCACCAAGCCGGGCGCCCGTTGGCCCGGCTGTTAAGTGATACTGGGCTCAGGGAATCATGCACAAATGAGCCCTGCCCACTCGCTCCCCAACCGAAGGCTTTAGGGGTTATCTGCACCACAGAGCCCCCGCTGGCAAGGTTACCGTGCACTCACCCCCACAACAGCCACCGTGACGAAGGCAACACCTGCCTTTAAAATGTCCACCTCAGGTATGTCAACATCAAAGTCTTTCTTTTATCCACATCCCTGAAAGGGGGAAAAAATACAGAATACACAATATAATTAAACTCTGTCATGTTTATCACACAAAGGGCCGGGTGGGCGGGAGTTCCATCCTGTGCCAGACTGCCTTCCCGCTCCCTGCCCAGTTTAAATCCCCTAAGCCCAACCCCCCTTGGCATGGTGGGAAGAAAAGGGGAAGGGGGGGCACAGGCAGAAGGGAGGGGAAGCAGTATCCGGCCGGCCAGGACGGCAATGCGCATCCTAGCGCTACAGGTAAGGGGACCCCGCGGGGGGGCTAAAGGGGGAAAACCCGGGAGCCTGGCCCCAGTGGTCATGAGCCCCGTCGCTGAGGGACTCCAAGCTGCCTTTCATTTGTACAGTATATTTTTTTTTTGTGAGTGCAGCTAAGGAAGCTGTTTTTCTATTCAAATGTGCACTTGAATTACTACACATTCTAATATATTTTTTTCCACACAAGATCCTGTCCATATTAGGGAGCACTATATACTCTTTCCTCTATTTGCTTCCTTTCCTCTATTGTAGCTGCCATTATGCAGATAATACTGTACTCTGCCTTTGGATTTTTGCCCCCTTCTTATCTGCTCTCTGGCAGTGTCATATGATGTCACAATGTCATGTGACTTTGCGTTGCCATTTGACGCCGCATTGTCGCCGTCATCAAAGAGCCGGCTGAGAGCAAGTAAGAGAAGTTACAGAGGAGACATGCCTCACCTGACATTTAATGTATAGACCTTGGGGAAGAGCGCAGGGCCTCTGTAACCGCTGCGCCCCCCTAGAAAATCCTGCACCCCCAAGTTTGTGCACCCTGCTCTAGGCTACCTACATCTTTTATCATTTTGTTTACCCCCTAAAGTGTCAACCCCTATCTCATCTACAAAAATACGTATAGGCATACCCCGCATTAACGTACGCAATGGGTCAAGAGCATGTATGTAAGACGAAAATGTACTTAAAGTCAAGCACTACCTTTTTTACACTTATCGATGCATGTACTGTACTGCAATCGGCATATATACATGCAGAACTGATGTAAATAACACATGTGTAACAGGCTTTTTAGTCTCCCCGCTTGCGCACAGCTTCGGGAAAGGTAGGGAGCCGGTATTGCTGTTCAGGACGTGCTGACATGCGCATGCGTGAGCTGCTGTTTGCCTATTGGGCGATATGTCCTTACTCACGAGTGTACTTAAAGTGAGTGTCCTTAAACCGGGGTATGCCTGTACTCCCTTCCAGACCATTTGTAATGTTACTAATAACAGTATTAAAGTGCTGGTCCCAGTACAGATTCCTGGGGGTCTTACAAATACTAAGTGAACATATAAAGTAGCAGTGCACCAATTGCAATGTGAGTAAATTTGTCACTTATAAAGTGAAATAAATGTCTGTGCTGACCCATACCAAGTGATTTAGACACAAATATACATTAAATTATTAATGAGTATCCTGAGGTTCTTCATTGGTCACGTTCCCCTCCCAATCATTTACCATAATTCTCTGTTGCCTGTCCTTCAACTAATCCTATCCATTCAGTCACTGTATCAGACTTCTATGTGGGAGAGAATAGAAAGCAAAAGGCTTTCCCTTTCCTTTGTATAGCACTTGTTAATCTGCCAAATTAACCCAGCCACTGTGTTGCACCTGTCTTGTGCTTCTAGTATCTGTGCAATCACTCCCTTTAACCTTTGCCCCAGTACCTGCTACAGACCCCAGTTTTGCAACCGGGAGACTTTAGTAAATAACCTCTTATTCCTGACTTTCGACCTTTTATAAGCTCATTTACCTCCTGCACACCAAATTTCATAATGCCATAATGCAGTGGTGGTTTTTTTGAGTCGTTCTTTATCAGGTGTCAGGGCTACAGTATATTAACTGACAGGACCTGTCTGTAACCTTTAAGTTGCTTTATTTCATTCTTGTTACAAGATTAGAAACAATAGATGTGCTCTATTTATATGTTTCACATCTGCCTTTTCTATGCAAGACATTCAATATTGAATCAAAACCTCACTATTATATGCCTTTCTTTTACAGTGCTGGAATAGGTCGTACTGGTTACCATGGAAATAGCCATGTGCCTAATTGAACAAAATCAACCTGTTTATCCATTAAACATTGTGAGACCAGCGTGTTACCGTATGATCGTTCAAACATAATTAAGATACATCTATGAATACAGCACATTAATTTAACTTATTTACGTCATAGTGACTTTTGATGTCAGGATTTGTATATTTATTATCACTACTAAGTATATGGGAAAAGGCTTGTGTGAAAATGAATTGAATTGTTGAGGATACAGTATATAGTATATATATATAGTATATATATATATATTGTAGCCGGTATCCCTGCTTACCTTTGCTGTTGGCGGGGTAGCTGCTGGCTTATCCGGGTGCCACCTGAGCTACGGGCAGACCCGGCAAGGTATAGAAAGCTCCGGAGCTTCGCCGAGGATGCCGGTGTAGGTTGCCGCCATTTTGTTTTCTCGCGCATTCTCAATGGAGCAGGTGGCCAGTTAGTGCAGCAGCCATTAGACAGGCTCCACATGAGACTACATGTCCCAGAATCGAATGGGGCTGCTCACACATGGAGCAGAAGAGCCAATAGGGCTCAACGATTCAAAGAGAGGGAGATATAGATATATTTGGCACGCTAGGGACCACACCAGTAGGAGCAGGGACAAGGGGTGAGGATGTGTTCAGAGTGTCAGTGGCCCCTGAATTAGGCCAGATATCTCTCTAGATCCCAGCTAGGCCCGGCTAGGCTCAGGCTCAGGCTCAGCTTGTGGTTGCTACAGGGAAGGCCCATAGATAGGGACGCTTCTCCAATATCAAGCATCAGTATTAGTGCATCGATGACGGACGCCACGTGGTGTGCACAGCCTGCGGTCTGGGACCAGACCACAGGCATATAATAGACATTAAGGGACACCCTCCAGCGGGAGCTCCCTCAAGAGACGGCCACCTACAGACAGGAGAGAATCCGGTAGACTGCATTGTGGGATCACGTTGCGGTTCTGCGGATCCACTATTCCAAGTCGGACTGGTCTGGGCTAAGACCAGGAAGACACCCAATGTGCAACAACGGCAACACACAGGGGTAGCGCTTCTTTACACACTCTTTTGGTGGGCCTTGTCTGTGTGCACTAGGGTGTCCAAGTGCCCAGGCACCTCAGTACTTTAGGGGTTCCACCGGGTGGTGTTTATTGTGTGGGCATTGCATTGTGGGGGCCTGTATTATTATTGTGGTATAAAGTTACTGTATATGTTCAGTAAATATAAGTTAGTCATACCCATGTGTGTATATTTATTTACTGATTGTATTGGTTCCTGTGAGGGGTTATCATGCTGTGCTAGGATTCCTCCCAGGTGGAGGTGCTGTAACCAGGGAGCACGCGATCACCCCAGGCTCCCAGTGGCAGAGAATTAGATCTCTTGTACGCTAAACAGGTAACCAACACGTGTAGCTCCCTTAGTCACGGGGATATGGGATACAGCACTTCTATCCTCTTGTATAAAGATAAACATAATGATCAAACTTAACTGATATCTGGGTGCATGCTGGTCAGACCAGGTTCACCTCTCTCGGACAAGAGTATATACACATTGAATGATGTCCACAGCACTCCAGTTGGTGAAAGTGTCAAATTTATTTAGCACATCTTACAAAAATGAGTAATACCAAAAAAAACAAAAAACTGTTTCATCAACCAGAGTATTGTTGACATCATTCAATATGTATTGTGACAAAAGTACCTTTTTGCTATGTACCTTTCGTCCAGGGATCACCACTTTCACACAGCCTTCCAGGTAGGGGAGACAGTCCACAGACGTGAAAAATAACGTTTTGGCCTGTTTATTTTGCCATTAAGACGTTACAGCAGAAAATATAAATAAATCAAAACAAACAAAATTCTTGCTCCACCGAGCATTAACTACCCATTTGGTAAATCCTATCTACCAGGTGGAAGCTTTCCCGTTTACCAACATAATACAGGCTTTTTGCAAGCACAAAAAACAGCTCCTTTAGCACAAACTTCTTTGAAATAAATTGGTCTGTATTGCTCGGCACAGAGGCAGATTTTAACAGCTGCTCCTCTTCATTAGCAGCTGCAGCTGTGTGAGACCAGGGAGAGCTAAAAGTCCCGGTCTGGATTCTACCTGGCAAATCTCCAAAATGTGGAGTGGAGCACTGGCCGATCCTACTCTCCAAGTGCTCCGCCCCAGGGACCCAAAACACACCCAATAGGAAGTGCAACAATACAAAATTAGACACTGAATCTCCCTGGGGCTTAATTATAGCAGAAACCATGCAACAATTGAGGGGCAACATATACACCCTCCACTACCATCCCCTTATATCTGTCACTGTATGTATAGAAGTCTTTATTTATATAGAGCCATTAATGTACATAGCGCTTCACAGTACCTGTAGTAATACACGTGACAATCATATAAATAACAAATAATACAAATAACAGATCATGGGAATAAGTGCTTCACAGACAAAGCTTTATAAGAGAATAAGGAGAAAGAGAGGCCCCTATTGTAGCACTCCTAGTTCATATGTGATGATGAATTAATTAAAAACAGACTTTAATAAGTATCAATAACATAAAATAAAGTTGGACAAACTAACACAAACTGCCACAATAAATGATACTCCTGTGCTGGTATACACGTAGGCTTATTAAGATTCATGATTAGTCAATTATATCAAGATGTAGCCTATGGCTGAATTATCTCTAGTGGCGAGAAGAAAATATCCTTTCTGATAACTACTGAGAGACATATGAGACTCATGTGAAACAGTCCACTCTAGACCATTGATTGAGAGATGATTTTGGTAATAGCCAGTGGAGTATCAAAAAGATGGAGGTATATACAAACTCTTGGTGTAGTAAGAGTAAAGTCATGGTAACCTATCATATATATTATTATTATTATTTTTGTGTATGTTGTGTATTTGTGTATACAATCCAACTTTATAAGACAATGTATTAAGCCTGACAATGTAACACTATTTATATTTAGGAGCATCCTGCATGATTTACATTCTATGTTGTTGACATGAGATGTGTATTAATGACTTTATATAAAGTCTTTTTCATTTTTTTAAATGTACATACGACAGATGTTTGTTTGTTCCAATAATTTTGCCGTAGTTATCATCCTTACCTCAAAAATATAATATCATTAATGGTAAGTATATAGTACAATATTAAACCATAATTTTTCTCAACACATAGTACTGTTTTAGACAAAACATTATATCTAGTTGCTATATTTTAATTCTACATATTTAATTTTTATTGAAATTATTTTTAATATAGATAATGAAAAATGTGTCAACATTATTGTGGATATACATACTCAGTGCACTTCTAACATATTTTTGTGTAATTTTTTCTACAGTAAATATCATATCACAATCAAATACATAATTGCATTGCTATGTATGACTATATATTTGACTATCGATATGAGTACATATTTTGTTTGGAATAATTACGTAGATTAATGTGTTATTCTTAACACATTTACCACTTGCGGAAATAAGCATCACTATATAAATGATCGCTACAGTGTTTGAATGCATTCTAAAGTTATGATTTGAAGTTGTGCTTTTCGACACATCAATTCATATCTTAGGAAAGTCGATTTCTAAAGTAGATATCTGAAATATAAATAACATATTCAGAAAATGTTGTACAAATACCAATATGCTGCTTTAAGCAGGCGTGTGCTGTAATATTGTGCATCTATTACTTTAGAGGTTAATGCAGAAGGTAGACATATGCTTATAGATCATTGCAATATCAACAATTGAACATTGTAATATGTGTTATAAAATGCTGCTCAGCTCTATCTAGCTCTGAGCGTATTTCACAAAGCCATCATTCTGTCTGCGCGCAAGCTCTGTTGCGCGTGCATGTGAGCTGGGCATATTAATGCAGCTGCTCAGAGTGGCGAGTCAGCTTCGTCACATAGCCACGTCACATGATGACGCGGCATCGATATTATTACATGCTGAATTGTAAGCAATTGATTGTAGGTGAACTGATCTATAATGTAGATAATCACTTGTCAGTATTCTCATAGTATTGATGCACATATCTGATGTAATTTCTAAAAAATAATTTTTCACACGATTATTACAATGCAGCTTTACACATATATATGTTCTAATTGTTGCTATGCTACACTACATCGTGTGTGTGTACTTTAGCGCATGCGTTAAGGATAGGATGCAGATGATGCTCTCATATGTAATAAATTAATTCTCAATTCTGTATTTACATTACTAGCTGATATACCCGGCGTTGCCCGTGATGTAGTGTTCTGGCTCCCCCATCCTCCCTCTCAACTCCCTTCCCCAACTCTTCACAGCTGTTCAGATCTGCGCCCCCCTCCCCCCACTGTTCACAGCTCAGATTCCCCCCCACATTCAATGCTTTGTTCCCCCCCCTCGTTCACAGCTCCGTGCCCCCCATGTGTTTGGTAGCTGAGCTGACTGAGGGGGAAGTGTGTGTCAGTCAGTCAGTGAGTGTGTGTGTCAGTCAGTGAGTGTGTGTCAGTCAGTGAGTGTGTGTGTCAGTGAGTGAGTGTGTGTGTCAGTGAGTGAGTGTGTGTGTCAGTCAGTCAGTGAGTGTGTGTGTCAGTCAGTGGGCTTCCCCCCTTCTCTCCTGACTCCCTCTCCCCCCCCTCTCTCCTGACTCCCTCTCTCCCCCCCTCTCTCCTGATTCCCTCTCATCCCCCCCCTCTCTCCTGACTCCCTCTCTCCCCCTCTCTCCTGACTCCCCCTCTCCCCCCTCTCTCCTGACTCCCTCTCTCCCCCCCCTCTCTCCTGAATCCCTCTCCCCCCCCCCTCTCCTGACTCCCTCTCTCCTCTCCTCTCCTGACTCCCTCTCTCCCCCCTCCCCCCCTCTCTCCTGACTCCCTCCCCCCCTCTGTTCTTACTCCCTCCACCCCACCCCCTGCGCCAACACCTGTCCGCTGGGTGCCGCCATCTTATCGGGGGCAGCTGCAGGAGGAAGGGGGTCCTTTCGGAGGCTGCCCGCCCACTGCCTGTCCACTCAGTGCCACCATCTTACCGGAGGCAGCTGCAGGAGGAAGGGGGTCCTTCTGGAGGATGCCTGCCCACTGCCTGTCCCCCCCATGCGGAGCTGTGTTGGCGGCGACACTACCCACATGCTGCTGCTGGCCCGGGCTCGGGTGAGCCTGGGGGGAGGTGAGCAGGGGGAGTAATGGGGGGGGGGGACCGGCGGGGAGGTGAGCTGGGTGAAGAGGTGTGTGTGTGTGTGTGTCAGTTGGGTGAGGCTGAGGGGGAAGGTGAGCTGCGGGTGAGGAGAAGAAGAGAGTGGCAGTTGGGTGACATCATAGAGCCAACAATCTGATTGGCCAGAGGCTGTGGACCAATCAGATTCACCACATCGACTTTCAACCCCACACATTTCAATTTTATATATTAAGATATCTACCTTTATTGTAGAAGCCAACAAGGACCTTGCTGGTATCCATTGTTGCAGCCAGCCAGATCCGCTCTGGCCATGTTTGAGTCAATCATGGAATCCTGATGCATATACATCTCGTTGCCAGCGTTGTCATGTTGGCCCGCATAATTTTGTGGCCGGGACACGGGCTGAGCCAGGTATACATCTTGGCTAATGTTTATCCATGCACACTGGTATTGGGCAGGGATGTTTTGCACGTTCCCATAGCAGTTAGTTCCAGATTGCCAATCATATTGTGTGAGGTACTGTGCTGGCATGTGATACGAGACACCACTCTGTGAGCGTCGATTATTGCGGGGATAACTGAAGAATAAGCTATTTCTCAGCAGACATGTGCCATGATCGAACATAAGCTTACACGATTGGAGTACTTCCCAACAACAGTACCTCTGTCCTCAACAGTACCTCATGGTATTACTCTAATAAAGCATTCATGAATGGATAAGTGGTGGCGGAAGGAATTTTTCCAATTCTTTGGATGAGTTGCATCTTTGTAGTATGAGTATTTCTGTATGATATACTCATACATTTTACGGGTTGTAGCTCTCTTATCGTCCTGATATTCTATAGCTTGACACATATACACATATTATATATATATATATATATATATATATATATATATATATATATATATATTATAAATATACTAAGTGCGCAAATTAAAACTGTTAAACAGTAAAATAGTTACAGTTGCTGCCAAAATGTTAAGTTATACACAATAGCAAATATATAGGGAAAAGGGAGAACAATGGCGCAAACTGCTAACTAAACAATAAAATATGAGCATAAATGGACTGGGGATATATTAAGAGTTCCTGGTTGTTCTGAAATGAAAATGAAGAAAAGACAAAATATGATGAAGTACGTTTTTTAATGGTTAATGCGCAAAAGTAGATCGCTACTTACAAAGTAGCAGATGTCAATAAGCATATAGGATATAAAACCCTCTCCGTCCTGCTGCCTGGAGTGATGGTTTGTTTCTTCTCCATGTGGAACGCCGAGATTCTCTGTAGTGGATTTCCTCCGACTGCAGCTGCCCTCCTGAGCTTCCTGGTTCTTCCTCTGAGGTCGCGAGACTGCACTGCTGACGTCACTCGACCAGAATAACAGCCGCAACTTGAGGATAATGTCCAGGGGCACTCGGATATGGGGGGATTATGCTAGGTGTCGATATTGGATAGAGAATGCTAAAAATTGTCTTAAAGCCTCCACCCTGTGCGTTTCATCCTGTAACTAGGACTTCATCTGGAGAATAAGTGTGTCTAGCTGACTGACGCCTAAATACCATAACCTGATCCTCCATAGGTTGATTGGATAACCAATATCTAAGCATCTAGCAGACGAACACACTTAACTCTAATATAACATATACAAATGATAGAACCCACCGTTACAACAAATGGAATAAAATTACATACAATTTTAATAACACATAATCATAAAATTTCTATATTGAAAACACGAGAATAATAAAATAAAAATAATTGATATATGTAACCCAAAAATTGCTGAATATATAGCAAATAATTGTTGATTGGTAACAGATTAGTGTGGTAATATATAAAAGGAGGATATTATCTCACTATAATTTTTGATATATTGTATCACATTAATTAACATGAATTCAAGAGGATTAATCGCTTTATGCGATATATAGTGTTTATAGACATGCATATTAGAGATGAATATACAGTATATAATCGATTAATTAGAGAAATATCTTGGCAACACATAGGGCATATCAATAGGTTGGGTATGTATATTTTGACTGATTATAAACTGGTCTTATTAACTGATTTGGTTAAATACACACATTAGCAAAGAAAGGCACCTAAGTCTATGTCTGTATTTAAACCAAGTGGAACCAATGTTTTCATTGTGTGGATCCACTTGGTTTCCAGTTTGGAGATGCCATTAACATTATCCCCTCCCCTCCAATTTTTGGCTAGTTTATCAATGCCAATATATTGGATACCTGCAGGATTGCCATTGTGCTCCTCACAGAAATGTCTTGACAAAGTATGCTGTAGTAAACCTTTTTGTATATTGGTAATATGTTCTGAAAAGCATAGCTTTAATTTGCTTGTTGTACGCCCTATGTATTGTTTTTAACATGGGCATTGAATTAAGTATACAAAATTTGATGAATCACAATTTATAAAATGCTTAATTTCAAATGTTTTTCCTGTATGAGTTGAAGAAAAATCTCTAGTTTTTTTTTGCATTATGTAAATCCAATTTGCACATTTTACATTTTAAACATTTATAGAAACCTTTAGGTTCCAAAAATGTACCTGTAATTATATTTTTATTTGACGCTTTCAAGCAGCTTGGAGCTATAAATTGTTTTAAATTGTCAGCTTTCGTGAATAATATTTTCGTACCGGAGGTAAGTGTGATTGCAGGATGGGATCCTTTAAAACTAATGGCCAATGTTTTTAATTACTTTTATAATTAATGGAGCTAATGGATTGTATTGTGTGATAAATGGTATGTCTATATGATTCTCAACTTTGTCAGCATTTTGGACCTTTCCTATATTATATTTTAATAATTATTTTCTATCAACTGTACTTATTTTAGTAAATGCTTGATCCAAAATAGTTTTTTTTATATTTTTTGGTTTCAAATTTCTCAAGCATTTTTTTGGCTTGTTCTTCATATACACTATTGTTAGTGCAATTGCGTTTTATTCTACACAATTCTCCTTGAGGGATGTTCTCAAGCCATACATTTAAATAGTTACTGTCTGCCTCAATGTAGTTGAGGCAGCTAACTGGTTTGTGATAAGTTTTAGTGCAGATATTACCATTTTGTATATAAATAAGTAAGTCAAGAAACTCAATTTCACTAGTGCTGAATTTAGAAGTGAAGTATAAATTAAAAGTGTTTTGATTAATATATTCTAAAAATAATAATAACGTGTCTTTATCACCTTTCCAAATAAAAAATATATCATCCACAAAACGTGTCCATAGTACTAAATTTGCACCGAACTTGTGTGGTGACCATATAAATTGGTTTTCCCACATCCCCATAAATAGGTTAGCATAGCTCGGTGCAAATTTAGTACCCATGGCGGTGCGGTGCCCTTAATTTGAAAAAATAACTCTTCATTAAACCAAAAATAATTGTGAGTTAAGGTGAATCGAATTAAAGATACTAAAATATCAATATGATTTAGTGTAAAAACCCTCTTGTTCTAAAAATAATTGAATGGCTACACACCCTTGTGTATGGTCAATAACTGTGTATAGTGAAGTGACATCACACGTGACTAAAAAATATTGCTCTAGCCATACAATTTCATTTAACATATTAAGAATGTGAGTAGTGTCCTTTAAATGTGATTTGAGTTTCTTGACTACCTTCTGTAAGAAAAAATCCAAATATGCTTGAGGTCATAGATTGTACACCAGAAATAATAGGGCGGCCGGGGGATTTAACGGATCTTTGTGCAATTTTGGTAAATAATAAAAAATAGGTAATATGTTTTTTTTTATAAAAATGAATTCAAATTCTTCTTTTGAGATGTATTTCTTTTTTAGTCCCAAAACTAAGAGATTCTCCAACTCATACAGGAAATCTTCTGTTGGATTTTTACAGAGTCTAGAATAAGTGTTTGTGTCATCCAATAATCTTAAAGATTCATTTATATAGTTTACTTTATCAAGGATCACCAATCCATCGCCTTCATCGGCTGCTTTTATTACAATATTAGAATCCTTTTTTAATTCTTTTATCGCTAAGTATTCTTTTTGATTAAGATTTCTCTTTATATACTTATTTTGTTTAGCTAGCTTTTCTAGATCATCTTGAACCAATTTTTCAAACATGTCTAAACAGCCTCCTTTGAGATAGCTGGGACTCGGGTGAGCCTGGGGGGAGGTGAGCTGGGGAGTGGTGGGGGGGGGGGACCGGCGGAGAGGTGAGCTGGGTGAAGAGGTGTGTGTGTGTCAGTTGGGTGAGGCCGAGGGGAAAGGTGAGCTGCAGGTGAGGAGAAGAAGAGACTGGCAGTTGGGTGACATCATAGAGCCAACAATCTGATTGGCCAGAGGCTGTGGACCAATCAGATTCACCACATCTACTTTTAACCCCACAAATTTCAATTTTATATATTAAGATATCTACCTTTATTGTAGAAGCCAACAAGGACCTTGCTGGTATCCATTGTTGCAGCCAGCCAGATCCGCTCTGGCCATGTTTGAGTCAATCATGGAATCCTGATGCATATACATCTCGTTGCCAGCGTTGTCATGTTGGCCTGCATCGTTTTGTGGCCGGGACACGGGCTGAGCCAGGTATACATCTTGGCTAATGTTTTCCCATGCACACTGGTATTGGGCAGGGACGTGTTGCACGTTCCCATAGCAGTTAGTTCCAGATTGCCAATCATATTGTGTGAGGTACTGTGCTGGTATGTGATACAAGACACCACTCTGTGAGCGTCGATTATTGCGGGGATAACTGAAGAATAAGCTATTTCTCAGCAGACATGTGCCATGATCGAACATAAGCTTACACGATTGGAGTACTTCCCAGCAACAGTACCTCTGTCCTGGCCATGGTAATACTCTAATAAAGCATTCATGAATGGATAAGTGGTGGCGGAAGGAATTTTTCCAATTCTTTGGATGAGTTGCATCTTTGTAGTATGAGTATTTCTGTATGATATACTCATACATTTTACGGGATGTAGCTCTCTTATCATCCTGAGATATATGTGTGTATATATACACTGGCGACACACTTTATTCGAGCTCGGCTAGTCCCACGAATTCGGGTATACCCGGGTGTATTGAGGTTTGTGACTGTTTTCTGCCCGAGTGTATTGAGGTATTTTCCAAGCAGGGATTGAAGCATTTTATTCCCGCTGGCTGCAATACTGCACAGTATATATATATATATACTGCATTACAATTCATGAATTTATGCCATCTGGTAGACACGCGAAGCATTGCAGCCTATTAAATCCTAATCATTATCATTTAACAGATCAGCCGCCCGTCAGCCAGGCATGAACCCAGGCTGGGAAGGCAAACGCAACGGGGCTTGTCAGAGGTGAGGAGCGGCGCATTCCAGGTATCTGCCAGGTACATACTGGGTATTTGCTCGAATAAAGTGTGTCGGTGCAGTATATATATGTGTGTATATATATATATATATATATATATTTCAAATGGATGTCTCAGCATAGGCATCTTGATATAATTGAGTAATCATGGATCTTAACAAGCAATTGTGTTATTGATCTGACTTAATCACCAACGTGTAGCCAGCAACCCTAGTGTATACCAGCACTGGAGTATTATTTATTGTCGCTGTTTGTGTTAGTTTGTCCAACTTTATTTTATGTTTCCCAGGTGTGTGGTACTGTTCTATGTGATTTATCATTGGTTCTTTTTATATTATTATTTTTGTGTCATTTGTATCTGTATTTTTTGCTTCTGGTCCTATTTGGACTATATTTATTATATTAAACATTATTTTATGAGTAATCTGTGGTGCTCTTTGCGTGCATCTTTTCTTTATTTTATGTTATTGATAGTTAATAAAGCACGGGTGCACAAAGTTTTTCGGCTGCGCTCCCCCCTGTGTCTTGGTCTTTACGCTTGCGCCCCCCTCCCGAGTGACCCAGCGTCAAATGATGTCGAGGGTCATGTGACGTGTCCCCACAGCGTCATTTGACGCATGTTGTCATGATGACACGGCATGTCACATGACCCCGTGGCATCATTTGGTACTGCGTTGTCATGGAGATGTGATCAAAAGCTAGCTGAATCCCGGTAAGTACAGGTTGCAGAGGCTTCGTGTGGTCCCCTGGCATTTCATTTAAATGCCTCGGGGCAGAACACGGGGTATCTGCAACAACCCGCACCCCCCTGAAAAATCCTGCGCCCCCCAGTTTGCGCACCGCTGTATTAAAGTCTGAATTTAATTAATTCATCATCACATTGTAACATTGGTGACTGCAGAACAGGATAAGGACCCGCAGGGCAGAGGTAGGGAGTAATACACCAACCTTGGCCTGGGATCAGAGGCCTGAAATGCCGGGATAGCAGGTATAGTTCCGGGGTTGAGGCAGACGTCAGGCAAAGGGTAGTCAGGTCCGGTTCCGAGGTCGCGGCAGGCAAAGGGTAGTCAGGTCCGGTTCCGAAGTCGCGGCAGGCAAAGGGTAGTCAGGTCCGGTTCCGAGGTCGCGGCAGGCAAAGGGTAGTCAGGTCTGGTTCCGAGGTCATGGCAGGGACAGGCAAAGAGTAGTCAGGTCCGGTTCCGAGGTCGAGATAGGCAGCAGGCAAAACAAAGGCAATGCAGAGCTCAGACAGGACAGGGTAACAAGTAGTTTGCACGATCAAGGTTGGATAGCATTGTACTGGAGAAGCAACTACACAGAATAGAAGGATTACAGGGAGACAAAGAAAGTCAGCATCCAAGGAAAAGAACTAGCCAGTTGGTAAATCTAAACCAATTTACTTCTTGAGATTCAGGCACTCTAATTAGAATGCAATAGAGAGACATACAACCTCAGTGCTAAATCCAGATGGAGTCAAAGTGAATGAATAGAAGTCAAGGATTCCACGCTCGTGCTGTCTTATATATCATGTAAGTAGAAAGATCCCCTTGCTGCTGGGTGCATGGAGTCACTCTCCAAGACTCTCCTAAATGAGATAACCCAAAGGTAAGCTCAGAAAACGATAAAAGTATGCACACAGCGCACCGGGGTCAGAACAAATTAGCATTTAAAACAGGTCCCATGAATCTAACAATTGGTTAAAATAACCAACACAAAACAAAACCTAACAAAATCTAAAATAAAGTCACAAGGAGTGACAAACTCGACTATAGACAAAGGAAGTTAATCAAACACACGTGACACAATAATGATAAGAAAATAACAATAAATGACTACATATAACGTGCATAAAGTGATATAAACATACTAAATCTATTGCAATGTGGTGCAGACTATAAGTAAAGAACCACAGTGGAGTGACAGATGCGAACCGTAAGGCTGAAAAAGCAGGAGGCCAAGGATGGTGCTGTTATGTCCGGATTGCACCTTCACTTGGTAGTTGTATTCTCCGCTTGAGCTTCCCGGTCTCTGTCCCAGCCACTGGATGTGTGCACTAGAACAACCTCAGGTACCTCAACGTGTTTCACAACTGCGTGCTTCATCAGGGTGTCTGCACTAATACTTACAACATACATTTTAACGGTCTAATTTCTGAGTGAGATTCCACAAGTCTCTCTTTTATGTTTAATTAAATTTATTAGACGTTATTGTACCATATAATATCTTTCTTCTTTCATACAGTATTGTGCAATTTATCCTCATGCAATGAGCATTTCCACTTAGGCAGTTGGAGTTAAGTATTCTATATTCCTTTATCATCTACAGTGGCGACCAACTTTATTCTAACTCGGCTAGCTCCGCGAATTTTGGAATATCCCGGTGATGTGCGGTTTTGTATCATTTTCACCCGGGGTGTATTGCGTTATTTTCGCGGCTGTGATTTAAGCATTTTATTCCCGCTGGCTGCAATACTGCAATGCCGTGTAAAAACGCATGGGGGCGCTTGCGAGCTGTTGTCTTTGAAGCCGAGAAATTCATGAATTTTAATGCAGTATATACTGTTTATATACAGTATATACTGTATAACAACAACCCCTATAACCCCTAACATACACATACAGTACTGTATATGCACATCAATGATACTATAGGCTGTCCCCTGGCGAGATGTGTTTGCAGCAGAGAGAGAACCGCTGCTCTCTCTGCGCAAACATCGGCACATTAAAAATTATTTAAAATACATTTTTATTCATAGTGTAGATGTGCAGGGGGTCTCCGGAGCTGAACCGCGTTGGTTTCAGGTCCGGGGACCCCCTGCTTCCCGAGATACAGCCCCCTTTATGAGGTGCCGGTAATCTAAAACCACAGCGGTTCAGCTCCGGAGACCCTCCGCACATCTACAGTATGAATAAAACACGCACAAGAGCGCACAAGGGAAAGGGTTAGTATTAATTTATTAAAACAAACACATAAACATATACAAATATGTTTAGAGACCATATATATGGTTTTTATATTTCTAGGCAGCTAATCCGTTGAGCTGAGGAGGGGTTGGATCCCCTCAGCTGTTTATGTGTTTGTTTTAATAAATTAATACTAATCCTTTCCCTTGTGCGCTCTTGTGCATTTTTTTCTTCTCTGTTTCTCAGGGTGTCCTCCCCCCCTTCGAGGGGGGATCACCTCTGAAGTGGGAGCTCTTGGGGGGACGCTCCATGCACGTGCAGCACAGGGATTAATCCTATCAAAACAACTGCAGCACGAGCGCTGAAAATCCTGCACTTTACTTTTTATGAATAAAACACATATATAAATAAACACTCATTCCTTACTTTTGCGGCTATGTGCTATGATAACGAAGCAGCATGACTGTATTTTTAATAATATTGTACAGTGAGCAGGGGGTTCCATGAGCCACAAATCAAAGCTCAGGGGACCCCCTGCTCCTGCACAATATTATTAAAAATACAGAAATGCTGCTTCATTACCATAGCTGATAGCCGCTAAGGCAATGAAGGGGTTAACCCACCGTGCCCGCTTTATTGTGGGTAGCGGGGGTGGGTGAAGGGGGTATTTGGCCCTTGGTGTGAGTTTAGGACTTGCGGGGGGGTTGCGGGTGCACTTAACCCCTTCACGGCCGTAGCAGTTAATACCGCTACGGTCATGAAGGGGTTAACCCCTCCCGCTACTCCCCCGCAAGCCCTAAACAACTATCGTTGGGGCTAATAACCCCTTCACCCACCCCCGCTACCCACAATAAAAAAAATTCACACACAGCAGCCGCCCAAAAAATAAATAAATAAATCTAAATAAATAAATAAATACATGAATATAAATAAATACATTTAAAATACATTTTTATTCATAGTGTAGATGTGCAGGGGGTCTCCGGAGCTGAACCGCGTTGGTTTATATATATATATATACCATGTGACAGAGGCTTGGGGGGAGAAAGGATGTGACGTACTACAGCCAATCAGAGTAGGGATGGAGTTCCCACGCTCTGATTGACTCTAGTACCATGTGACAAGCTTTCAATGACGTCACATCCTTTCTCCCCCCAAGCCTCTGTCACATGGTTTACTAGAGCCAATCAGAGTAGGGATGGAGTTCCCACGCTATGATTGGCTACCATACCATGTGAGGCCGGCCATGTTTCTTTTAATGACGTCATCTTAAAGGCATTTGAAGCAAAGCCATTCTGATTGGCTGTGCTTTCATTGCCTTTAAGTGACGTCATCATTTTAATTTTTATCGGCCAAAACACATGGTTTTCACGGCCCAATCAGGGCCGTGGGAACCATATGACGAAAATGTGACGTCATAGGCCTTTAAAAGCCTATGTCGTCTCATTTTGAAGCCAGACGCCGAGGAGGAAGGACCTCCGGAGAAGAAAGAAGACCAGGGCGTGGCCGAAGATGGAAAGAAGACCCCGCCCCGCCCGGAAGAAGATAGAAGAAAGAAGAATACAGATGAAGATGAAGATGGATTACAAATAGAAGACCCGTGGATTGATTTGGCTTTTTAGTTTAATGTTTATTTTTTTATGGTTTATTATTTTATGGGTTCCTGTGCCTGGTGGATTGGTTCGTGAGTAAGGTGCGCAACGGGAGTCGGTGGGGCCAAGTAATGGTAAGTGAACGAAAGAAATGTATTTTATTTAACTTGTTAATTTTAAAAAAAAGCTTTTTTATCATGTGTAATTTTTTTTGTGGTATATCATTTCTTGCAACTGTATGTATGTATGTATATATGTCTAGAGAGATATATACATACAGGGTAAGAAATTATGTTGTTTTAAAAGCTTTCTTTCATGTGTTTTAAAATAATTTGTCTATGCTGCTATGCTTTATTGTGTGTTTAAAGTATTTTAAAATTAGATAAATGTAATTGTTGATATTGTGTGCTTGTGTTCACGGTTAGCCTTGGTTTTAAAGTTTGTATTCTGGTTGGTACTTATATTTTTTCACATGCTGAATTGTTCTGCTCGAGGCGTGAATTAGTTAATTGTTTCATTGTTCGGGATGGACTGTCAATTGTTTAGGGATGTAAATAATGATTGCTAATTGATTTTTGTTTACTTGATTGGTTAAAATAGTTGACTTGTTTGGAGGTACAGTATTTGTATTTAGCTTGCAATGATATTGTTCACATTCATTTGCAGAATGTATATGGTGCATAGATTTTATGCATCATTTATACAATGTAAATGCAATGTATTGATTGGAATGTGAGGTTTTTCATTGGCATTTGATGATTTAGATTGTAAGATCAGTTAGGATTATTAAAGGAAATTCATTGTAATGTAGTGTGTCTGTATGGAGAAGTGTTATTTGTAGTACAGTATGGTTTTGATAACCCTTCTACATTTATTTGTATATTGGTTCATCATGTGTGTGTATATACTGTGTATATATATATATATATATATATACTGTATATATATATATACTGTATATATAGTTGCATGATGAAGCAACTGTACAAATTCATGGGTAAAGGGTGGTTATTATCCGATAAGGTGTTTAAGGGGTTAATTGATATCTGAATGTAATTGCAATGTATTGGCTTTGTTTTGGCAATGTATTTTGTGGACAAGACAAGAATGTTGCTGGCGACGGAGACTTCTTTCTCTTGATGATGTCAAGTGAGCACTTTTTTATTTATTTGATAGCTAGTTAAGTTTTATGATAATGGGCATATTAATCTATTATCCAATCTGCTAATGTTTTTTGCACATTATTGTACTGTAGGGTGTTGGGGGGGGGGAGGGTGTATGTATTGAATGTATAGTCCTTAAGTTATTTTTTTTTGATACATTTCAAGGGTTTGTTCCGGTGGTTCCGGCGTGAGACATCTGAGACCACCTGTGGTTTCCTCGGGTATCTCACGGGTCCAGGCTGGTGGTTCCACGGGGTGACACATGCGGGGTATCGGTGTGCCTCGACATCTGTGATCTGTTAGTCTGTCGGGGGATGAAGCTGTTTGGTCCCACTTCTGTCGGTGGGGGCACCGCGACCCTAGGTCGGTGATGAAGATGTGTGTCCCACTTCTTGGGGGCATGCACCGCGGACCCGTAGTGAGCACCCGTAAGTTCCCCCAGACCCCCGTGGGAACCACCCGAGGGCCCCGCGACACCTGTGGGTCTGACCGCGGGGCTCCGCAGACATCCTTGGTGGGCCCTTTAGCCCGTGGGAGCCCAATTGTGGCCTGCTCACTGTGCCCAAGGAGACCACCCTTGGGCCATGGTGCGGCAGGACGCTACCGAGCAGGCCTCCAGAACCTGTTTGAATAGGGCTTCTGGTACCCTGTTAGGTCTGTCGGTGCCCGCGCAGCCCATCGGGGACCGCGTGGGCTGCGGTTATGAACCCTGTTTGTAAAAGGATAAATCTTGTATTTATGGGGGGGCCAGGTGTGGGTAATGTTTTAACTAAATATAATGATGTTTATTGTGTGGTCACTATTGTTTTTTATTGTGGTACTGGGGTTGGGGGGGGTTCCCGGCAATGGTTATGTGGTAGGCCTCCTGTGTGGAGTGGTGAGGGGTTAGGCCGCACGGGGTAGGGGTTTAGTTGTGGGAGGGTTGTAGGCGTCCGCGACGTGGTGGGTGAGGGTGGTTAACCCCTTTTGACTGTATGGAGCGTTATAACCGCTATGGTGATTAAGGGGTTATGGGGACCCAAAATTACTTTTGGTGTTTTAATTTTTGTGTCGTTTTTGCAAGCGGGCGGGTCCATGCCAGATGGGGGGGGTATGGTATGTGGGTATGGTGATGCCGGTGGTAGACCTCACATGAATATGCAGCATCGGGTGCCCCCCCCTCCCCACTTTTACATAAACGGGCAACTCAGCAATCAACAGGCAGATAGATTAACAGACACATTAGGGGGAGGGGCTATACAACAGACTCACCGACAAGGAGGTGGTGGGTTATAACGCACGCCCCCTCCCCACACTTTCATAAACTGACTCACAGCAACACTAATGCAGGGAGATTTAACAGACCATAGGGTGAGGGGGCTTAAATACACAGATGCACAGTCAGGAGGTGGGGTTATAGACCCCGCCCCTTCCCGTCAGCCATTACATAAATGCCACTCACATTCACAGCAACAAGGCAGGACGAGATTTAACACACATTAGGGGTAGTGGGCTGTTATAACAGATACCCTCAAGGTCAGGTGAATTTACAGAACATTAGGGGGAGAGGGGCTTTAAAACAATTACACTCAAGGCAGGGTAGATTTAACAAACATTAGGTGGATGGGGCTTTACATAACAGATAACACTCAGCTAGGGAGATACAGGGATGTACTGTACTGTATGTTGTTTGAAATGGCAATGCTTCAATGTGGGGGGGTGTAAATATATGTTTTTGTACACATTAGATAGATGTATCCTTGGTATTGTAATGGTTAGCCTTGGTTTTAAAAAATTGTTTTTTCTTGTTTGGTACTTATATAATGATTTTTGTTACTTTGTTGGTTGAAACTGTTGACTTGTTTGGAGTAGCGTATTGGTGTTTTAGCTTGCAATGATATTGTTCAGCGATTCCATTTGTGCAGAATGTATATGTGCATAGATTTCTTAGCATCATAGATACAATGTAAGATCATGTATTGGATTGAATGTGAGGTTTTTCATTGCAGTTTGGATATTTAGATTGTAAATATTAGGTTTATTAAAGGAAATTCATTGTAATGTAGTGTGTCGTATGGTAGAGTTATTGTATCTTTAGTATATGTTTTAGTACGCTGCTTCTACATTTATTTGTATAAGGGATGTGTTGTTAATTGTGTAATTTTGGTTATATTATATAATATATAACGACCAACCAAGGGCTCAACCATACCCGCCTTTCAATCACCCACCCCCGCTCCCCCACGAACAACTAAAAAATCAAGACAGCAGCCCACCATAATAAATAAATCTAAATAATAATAAATACATGAATATGAAATAATACTATATGTATTTTTAAAATACTACATATTTTATATATATAATATATATATCTATAGATATAATATATATATATACATATAGTATTTATTCATATTCAATGTATTTATTTATTATTTAGATTTATTTAAATTGTGGGGCTGGCTGTGCTTGAATTTTATTGTGGGTAGCGGTGGTGGGTGAAGTGGTATTTGGCTCTTGGTGTGAGTTTATGGACTGCGTGGGGGTTGCGGGTGCCAATTAACCCTTCACTACCGTGAGCAGTTCTAATACCCTACGTCATGAAGGGTTTAAGTGCACCCAGGCTAACCCCCCCGCAAGTCCGCTAAACAACACCATGGGGTTCTAATACGCCCTTCACCCCCACCCCCACTACCGTCACCAAGAAAAAAATTCAACACACTGCAACAATCAAGCTAGGCAAATAAAAAAATCTAATAAATAAATACATGGAATAGAAAAAATAATCTTTAAGAATACATTTTTATTCATAGTGTAGAGGTTGCAGGGGTGGGTCTCGCGAGGCAACTGCTGGTGGTTTAGGTCCGGGGACCCCCAGCTCTCCGAGTACAGCCCCTTTAGGGGTGTGCCGTGGTATCTCCCTCTGGTGCTTGTTAACAGGCCGCGGTTCCAGTATTGGCGGACCTTTATAATAGCAGAGGGATACCGGCACCAGGCTGTCATAAGGTGGCCTTATCCGGGGAGCAGGGGGTCCCCAGACCTGAAACCAACGCGTCAGGCTCCGAGACCCCCTGCACATCTACACATGAATAAAAATGTATTTATAATATTTTTAAATGTGCCGATGTTTTGCGCGAGTAGGGCGCGGTTCTCTCTCTGGCTGCAAACAACTCTCGCCCCTGCCCAGCCTATAGTATCCAATTGATGTGCATACAGTATCAGTACTTTAATGTTGTACCGTTACCGGTATCTTAGGGTTATAGGGGTTGTTTTATAGCGTATACGATATATATATATACTAATAATAAAAAAAACACATTATCCATTCTCGCTCGTGCCGGTAAGACAAGACTGCCAGACTCAGGTTTCACGTAATACTGAAAACTTGTATTGGGCATTCTGATACAAAAGATAAGTCAGGCCCCATATAACTGCAGTACAATTCATGATATTATGGCCATCTGCGACCCAGCGAAATTGCACAGACCCTTAAAATCCTGACCATCTTATCAATTAAAAGCACATCACCTTGCTACAGCCGGCCATGCCCCTGTCTGGGACTCAGTGCGGCATGCTCCGTGTGAACAGCCGTGTCAATTGCCAGACTCAGGTGATGTGTTGTAATAGTGTGCGCAGCAGTAGGCATGCTTGTTGGTATTTTATTAACAGTCTTTGATCACTGCATGATAAAGGATTCCACCATACGACTGGGTATACAACCTGCGTGCTCCGAGCCGCATGCTGCTCTCCCACTCCTACTTGGCTCTTTGTGCATGTTGGCCAACCCCCACTGCTGCCTCTCTTCCCTCTCGCCTCACTATACTAGCTCTTGGCTGCAGGGAGGGAGGCTGCCAGCGCTGTATGTAGGCCTCTGTTGCTGTTGTGGTAACCCGATGTCCCCTGCTGTGCTTTGCTTGCCTATCTCCTGTACTGTCGGCCATGCCGGGCTCCTCATTCCGGTTGCCGTCCATGTCGCAGAAATTAGAAAAAAATACAGACTGTAAAGTGCCCTTGAGGCCCCCGCGAGGGGGGGGGGGGGTCGACTCATTTCGACATCTTGTGGACCTGTTGCATTTTGCACCTTCTCTGTGCAGATACCGCTCCATCGAACAGAGTTCGTCTTGGGAGCTTGTATTACAGGATATATAGGTAGTTCAAGCAGTTTGGATAGTGCACCGGTCCTCGGGACGTCTTACTTAAGAGGCCGGACCAGCAAAACGGCCCCATAGTCTCATCCACCCTTTCCACGCCGCGGACCAAGCCATCAACCACTCACTACGCGTATGAAATTTAGGATAAGGTCCATCTTAAATGCATATTGTTTGGGTTTATATATACTGTATATATCGAAGATGGTAAATATTTACTACTGTGTGCTCATTTTCTGTCTTAGGACTAGGTCCTGCAAAACCTTTCTTTTAGCTATTATCACGCCAGCATACAGTGCATCCACTGCAGCAAGGATTCTGGGAAAATGACGATGGTCATATTAGGCATGCACAGTACCCCCACGCTTTTGCTTCAATCCATTTGACAGGGAGCTGTCCGCTTTAAGCTTTTGCATGTTGCATTGGCACAGCTTTTCAGCAAGCCTGGGTTTAGGATGCAAAGCCGTACAAGCTGACCACAGCATATAGGTCTGTTTTGACGCGTTTGGGTCGCTAATCATTGTGAGGTTGGTTTATACTGGAGGCTTTGTAAATTTGAAGCTTGATAGGTATCCACCACACATTAGATTAGTTTATGGTGGGTAAAAAATTGACAATAATAAATAAATTAATATTTTATATTATGTGTGTATTTGGGGTTAGTGTAATGTTTTTGTATGTAGGGGTAGAGTGTGTGTATTTAAAGGTCAAGTAGATGTTTTTTTAAGGGAAGGGTATTTATTGTGTGTATTAAAATGACAACGGTTTTGCAGCAGAAAAACAAATTAAAAAAACTAAATAAAGGGGACGTAATTATTTGTGAGATTCATGTATTACCCCACATGTTTTTTATGTTAAAGGGCTTATACAGTATATAACCTATAGTGTGTGTATAAGTAGAATGTATGTGTTTATGGGGGGTATAATATTCATGCGAATTGTGTTGCGTATGCTCTAGGATATAATTTTGGAGAAAGACTTTTTTAATGTTATGTCTCTTCTTCCTTGAGAGGTTGGGGGCGAGACCGTCTGTCCTACACCATAGTGGTTTTATTATCACTTAACACTATTCCTTCACATGCCCCATGATGGACTTAGGGGTTTATGTGTCAAATAACGATTACTTTCCTTATTTATCATGTATCACAGTGTACGCGGGAGGTGATATATTGGATAGCTCTACTACTGATTTATTTTTGGTTGTTTTGGGGCAATATTTTCGTGGCCGATACTACCGTGCGATCCTGAGGACTCTTTCGCAAGGAGGAGCTTTTTTTCTTATCAAACTCCTATTAGAATGTTGTATCTTTTTGGATGAGTAGCCCTCAGGATTTTTTTTATTTTTATTTATTCATTATGATTGATGATTAATTTTAGGCTGAATAGGACTTGTTCTTATCAATAATGGCTTTCCGCACTTTAGTAAAACAAAAGACTCGTCTATTGAGTCATTTTAAATATACAATTATTATTTGGGGCAGGAGTGATGTAAATACCAGAGACCAAATTATCCCCTTTAACTGCTTTACTCTTTTTTTCCCTGCACAGTGGGTTAACCTACACTTCCGGGGGCTTGATACTCAATGCATTCTCTTGTGATTGATTTTTCATATTCTCATTGTTGAGACTGGAGGCTCTGACACTTGATAATACACACACTTGAATAGCTTATGACAGTCCTTGAATTGCCTGCCGCAATTGATTTAAGAAAGTGGCAATGCACAAGGCAGGGCAGGCATGAGGTGACACATAAAGACGATGGTTAGGGACAAACAATATGGCAATAGAGTATATCTGTTCTGATATGGCCTGTAGAATCATTGCATCTAAGAGGTTTGTCTTAAACATTGTATGCACATTATGTATATGGCAGGGTGGGAATCTTTCAGCTACTTGTGGTTTGGTTTCTTAAAAGGTGTCATATTTTGTATGGGGTTTTAAATTGTGTTTTGGTGTTCATGTCTTTGGCTATATTGACTTAAGTTGGATTTTTGTTTTGGTATGGTGGCATTTTAGCCTAAAATATGAAAAACTGAAAATAAGAAAATATAAAATAGCATAAAAATAAAATGCTTAAAACAGGTATAAATGCTTAAAAAAAAAAAAAAAAAATTGTTGGTGAGGAGACCTCCTCCTCCGCATGAGTTTTTTGATTTTCTGTTTGATTTTGTTTTTGTATTAAATGTTGTATTGAGCATTTAGTGCCCAGCCAAGGATCCCGCATGTTATTATCATAAAATTTGTCTGTAGATTGTTTTTATGAACGCTGTCATTTTTTTTTTTCGCATCTCGCATCATCCAGTCCGATTTATTCGGTTTTCTGACAGTCACCTAGAAGGGGGGGGGTGGAGGGGCATATCTTCTTCAGAATATTTCACCACTATGCATCTAAGCCGGCGATCAGTATTAAAGATTAGCTAGTGCCCCTGCGTATAGGCCGGCTTGATATGCTTCAACTGTTTTGCCAGGGATAAAAAGTCAAAGGGTCTATGGAATTCAAAGATCCTGTTACATTCTTTATAATAGTATTGGATTGTGTCGAATACTTCTGAAGTTGCGCTGGACATAATCCGCTCAATGTGGACCTATGTGCCGTCCCACCACGCCTTTGTCCATCATTCCCTCGCATACAAGTGAGGCTATAGCGAAGTGTGTTTATATGATATTTATAGTATTCCGTGATATTATTGGTCTATGCATATGTATCTATGTTCGCGATCGGTAGGTATTGTGGAGCTCTAATGTCTAGTGATCTTACAATGCAAACAATTGAATAAAGAACTATTGAAATAGAAAAAAAAAGTTGTGTGCTGAGCATAGCGCATTGTAACTGAAAGGCTTGCATTTGTGTTTTCTGCTCTACTCTTCGCATCATCCACAAACACCGAAATGTATTTTGATGGTGATGTTTTAAAATTTCAATGGAGAGATTTGAGAGTATATTTTTTCTTTTTGTGTTTAAAATTTCAACTCCTTATCACTTATAGTCCTGACATATGAATAACTAAGTAAGATACCTATGTAACAGGGACAACCCCTGTCCACTATCGGCCTTCTTCCTTGGCTAGTAAGAGTCGCTGGTATAAGGCAGTAATGTAGTGTGTCTGTATGGAGAAGTGTTATTTGTAGTACAGTATGGTTTTGGTAACCCTTCTACATTTATTTGTATAAAGGGATTGTTGTTATATATGTTATATGTTGTTATATATATATATATATATAAACTCACACCAAGGGCCAAATACCCCTTTCACCCACCCCCGCTACCCACAATAAAAAAAATTCAAGTACAGCAGCCCCACAATTAATAAATAAATCTAAATAAATAAATAAATACATGAATATAAATAAATATATATGTATAATGAGCACACAGTACCACCTTTTGCTTCAAATCCATTTGACATGGACCCCTTTAAGCTTTTGCATGTTGCATTGCACAGCTTTTCAGCACAGCCTGGGTTTAGATGCAAAGCCAGTAAAACTACCCACAGATAGCTGTTTTGACCTTTTGGGTCTCATCATTGTGAGGTTGGTTATACTGGCTTTGCAATTTGAAGCTTGGATAGGTATCCACCACACATTAGTTAAGTTATGGTGGGTTAAAAAAAGTGACAAAAATAAATAAATATATATTTATATTATGTGTGTATTTTGGGGGTAGTGTATGTTTGTGTATTTAGGGGGTAGAGTGTGTGTATTTGAAGGGGTCAAGTAGATGTTTTTTTAGGGAGGGTATTGTATTGTGTGTATTTAAAAATGACAACGTTTTGCACAGAAAAACAATGAAAAAAACTAAATAAAGGGACGTATTATTGTGAGATGCATTGTATTACCCCACATATTTTTTTGTATGTTAAAGCTTATACAGTATAAACCTATTAGTGTGTGTATAGTATATGTATGTGTTTATGGGGGTATAATATTCATGCATGTGTTGCAGCTCTAGGAATATTTTGGAGAAAGACATTTTTTATGAAATGTCTCTTCTTCCTTGAGAGGTTGCAGACCCCTGACCTACACCATAGTGTTTATTATCACTTAACACTATTCCTGCACATGCCCCTTGATGGGACTTAAGGGTTTATGTGTCAAATAACGATTATTTAATCATGTACACAGTGTACCAGGTGATATATTGGAAGCTATACACTGATTTATTTTTGGTTGTTTTGCATATTTTCGTTCCACACATCGATCCTGAGGACCTGCGCCAAGGAGGACTTTTTCTTATCACCCTATTTAGAATGTATGATCTTTTGGATGAGAGCCCTCAGGATTTTTTTTATTTTTTATTTATTCATTATGTATTGATGATTAATTTAGGTGAAAGGCTGTTAATTATCAATAATGGCTTTCCCACTTTAGTAAAAAAAAAGACCCTATTGAGTCTTTAAAATATACAATATTATTTGCAGGGAGTATGTAAAATACCAAGAACCAAATTATCCCCCTTTACTGCTGTATCTTTTTTTCCTGCACGTGGGTTAACTCGGCTTACTCATCATTCTTCTTTGATTGATTTTCATATTTCTCATTTGAGACTGGAGCTCTACACTTGTATTAATACACACACTTGAATAGCTTATGACACCTTCGAATTGCCCAAGTGATTTAAAAGTGCAATGCACAGCAGCACATGAGGTGACACAAAAGAAATGGTTAGGGACAAACAATATGCAATAGAGATACTGTTCTGTACAGTAGATCATTGCCATGCTAAGAGGTTTGCTTGAAACATTGTAGTGCACATTATGTATATGGAAGGGTGGGAACTTTCACTTGTGGTTTGGTTGCTTAAAAGGTGTCATATTTTGTATGGGGTTTTAAAATTGTGTTTTGGTTCTGTTTTGGCAATAATTGACTTATTTGATTTTTGTTTTGGTATTTGGCATTTTTACCAAAATATGAAAAAACTGAAAATAAGAAGAAAATACTAAAATAGCATAAAAAATGCTTAAAACAGGTATAAAATCTTAAAAAAAAAAAAAATTGTGTGTGAGGAGACCTCCTCCTCCCCATGACTGTTTTGATTTTCTGTTTGATTGTTTTGTATTAAATGTTGTATTACATTTAGTGCCCCAGCCAAGGATCCCATGTTTTATAAAATTTGTCTGTAGATTGTTTTAGGAACGCTGTCATTTTTTTCCATCCGCATCACCTCGATTTATTCTTTTTCTACAGATCACCTAGAGGGGGGGGGGGGCAATCTTCTTCAAATAAGCCACCACAGTGCATCTAGCCGGCGTCAGTATAAATGATACTAGCCTCCTCATAGGCCGGCTTATATCTTCAACTGTTTTGCCAGGAGAAAAGTCAAAGGGTCTATGGGAATCAAAAGATCTGTTACATCTTTAATAATAGTTTGGATTGTGGTCGAATACTTCTGAATCGCTGGACATAACCGCCAAATGTGGACCATGTCACCTCTTTGTCCACATCCCCTCCAATAACAAGTACATAGCGAAGTGTGTTTATATGATTATTTTATAGTATTCCATTGATATTATTGCTACTCAATGTATCAATGTTCGCTCGGTAGTATTGTTGGAGCTCTAATGTCAGTGATCTGTACAATGCAGAAAATGAATAAAAACTATTTGAAATAAAAAAAAAGTTGTGTGCTGAGCATGCGCATTGTAACTGAAACTTCTTTGTGTTTTCTCACCGAAATTGTATTTGTGATGGTGATGTTTTTAATTCAATGGAAGAGATTTGAGAGTATATTTTTTTCTTTTTTGTGTTGAAATTTCAATACTATCACTTATAGTCCTGACATATGATAACTAAAGTAAGATACATATGTAACAGGGACACCCCTGTCTACTAATCTGCCTTTCTTCTGGCAGTAAGTCCTGGTATAAGCAGGCCTTGCCAGTAGTCATCATGGGGTTTTCCCATCACCTTTAGTACTGAACTTGAGTGACAGCAGGGCGTGGTACATCCTGTTGTAGCGTTGACAACGGGGTGCTCGCCTTCTGGCTGTACTTAAGGGCGGGACCACCCTAAAGTTAGCAGATTGTTCCTTTCCCCTGAGGAAGGCAGGTCACACGTCTGGGAGCATGAGAATGGGGCCTACCCATGTGCTCTTCCCTGCGGGGAGGAGTGAGTGTGAACCCATACCTCTGCTAGGGAGGTGGGGAAGAGTTAGGATGGCTGTGGGTGCACTTGCCCTGTAGTGACAGTCCAGGAACCATCTCCAGTGAGAGCTGATCAAAGGAGACTATATCCAGCAGACGACTGCTGCATAGATGTGTTACTGCAAAGTGTGTAGTAATAAACCATTGCTGTTTGCAATATACTTCTGGCCTGGTGTGTGATCTAACTGGAGGGAGAGTACAAGTTCTACCATGGGAGATCATCTTCATACATCCCTGGAGCCTATGGCCGATGGAGGCGCTGCACTGCTAAGTATTATGTGGGGTATGAACCACAGAAGCCTGTTCCTGTGTCCCAAAGTCATCGCGGATGTCTCAGCCCTCTTGTTATCAGCAGGTATGCACCAGACACCCCGTAATGGCCCCTATCTGCGATTGGGGGGGTAGGGGGGGAACACCGTTGCACATATATTTGGTTTGTAAAGTATCTAAATGCTGTTACTCTCAAAAGTCTTTCATTCAATGTAAATCATGATCAAAGTACAATTTCACTGGCAAAACGCAAAGAAGTTCGACTTAGAACACGCATGCTCAGCACCCCCCTTTTTTTATAATCATTGCAGTTACTATATTAATCTATATAAAATTAATGTGTCATATGTTTACATACCTTGCATGTTTTCCACTTATGGCTTTTTTATTATAAATGGTACATTTCTAAAATGTTTGCTATTTGCACTTTTATACAGTATTTATACTCACTGGGAATTCCGTGTGTGTGTCTCTGTGCCCCCTCTGCTCGCATGTGCTGGCGATATTGGGAGCCTCTGCGGACGGGGTTGGCCGGCTCGGAGCATGCAAGGAAAGTGCAGGCTGCCTCTACGCATGGGTCTATGGGGCTGGGCATCTCAATTTACCAAGACAATGGGTTATGGGGGAGTCCTATCTTACTAGGTGCTGGGCGCTGCTGGAGCTTACCCAGGATGTCTCCACGCTCCATCCATCTCAAGATATCCCAGTCACAAGGGATTCCCCGCCTCTACATCAGCATTATAGTTAGCTATACGCAGAACTGCTTCTTTTGCCTGACAAATCCCACCCCCTTACTTACAGCACTTGTGCTTTTAGACTAGCCACAGGCATCTGATATTATTGTTGTTTTTAGGTGGCTTATTAATTTGTACAGTTTCTTAGAAATGTATTAAAAGTAAATTTTTTGGTTTTTATTCATTCATCTATTTATATATCTGTCATTCATTTACAGGTATGTACGTACATTAGTTTATTGCACATCACTTAATAGGTATCTCTGTATTTTTTATGCTGCAAAATATGAAATTGGTCCAAAACTGTGGCACAAAATAGATCCAGGTTTGCTTTCACTGGGATTTTTGTCTGCCACTGTTTTTGCTTAATTTGTGCAATTGGGACACTTTGTTGCTAAGATCTTTAAATGTATTTCTTTTTGATACACAGAAGTTAGTTGCCTGTGATGTGAGTTTTTTAATGTAGATATCCACAATTGATTACATTTTAGCATGTTGCTAAATTTAGCATTGTGATCTGTCCTTAGCCATTGCAATATACTGTACAGTAATGACAATATAATTGCATATTTTCCATTTTATTCAATGTAAGAGCTGGCACAGTTTGTCAACACGTCATGTCTCTATGGCCAATACCGCATACGATATATATGCATATGGTAATGTCCTACTTCAAAGAGAAAAATAAAATATAAACAGTTTTTACCACTGTCTCTGGTATTTTTCAGTGATTCGAGTTGCCTGCAGTTTCATTTCATAAAGAAAACTGCACTGATATCTATTTATTTCAGTGCCCATGCACCGAGATTTTGAAAGATATTAAAACACATATCTAAATAGATTAGAATACTTTGTTATTCGGCCGTGCAGCCAAATAAATAATAGGCCTTCTACGTCTAAATAAGAGTAAATAAAACATGCTATTAACTGGAGATCGTGCATGCAAAAGCAGGATAGGTGATACTGTTTGAGATTTCTAAAGCCTAGTATATATTTTTGCAAACCACTGTAATTTACTCATCGTGATACTTCATGACTCAGTGCACCTTTTTATTTTGAGTATTGTGTTCATATTTCTTTGCATTTAATCCAAACTGTGTTGTGTTGCATTATTAGCACTAGTTGAAGTGTTGTTAAATGTAGTGGTCCTGTGCTTGAAGACAGAACAGAGGTTTGTTGTTTAACAAGGGCCTAGTTTATAGACCCACTTTTGACAGATTTGTGGTGTATTTATGCCACAGCGCAGAAAAGATACACTATTCTTGAAATATATATTTTCTGTTATCAAGACATAACTTTAGGTTTGTTATTAAAATAGTAATGTTGCCGAGTAGCACCAACTATTACTTGAACCCTGATTATTATCTGACAAGACCATTTTTCTTTTGCCACAGCAATGCTGTTTTAAAATTATCCTAAAGAATCACATCCTTGTGCAGCTATGACAGGATTTTCTTTATTCTTTTCTCAGCTAAGGATTTGTGCAGATAATCTGATTCAAACACTTCTCTTCTAATCGTACATGAACAAGAAACCATTTATCCATTGAGTGGTAATCCCACCTTTGGCAGACTGGTCTATGTTTCATTTCAAAGAGGAAAACAAGGACTGAGAATTCCAATGATCTTAACATAAACAAAATTCTATATACTGCACCGACACACTTTATTCGAGCAAATACCCAGTATGTACCTGGCAGATACCTGGAATGCGCCGCTCCTCACCTCTGACAAGCCCCGTTGCTTTTGCCTTCCCAGCCTGGGTTCATGCCTGGCTGACGGGCGGCTAATCTGTTAAATGATAATGATTAGGATTTAATAGGCTGCAATGCTTCGCGTGTCTACCAGATGGCATAAATTCATGAATTGTAATGCAGTATATATATATATACTGTGCAGTATTGCAGCCAGCGGGAATAAAATGCTTCAATCCCTGCTTGGAAAATACCTCAATGCACTCGGGCAGAAAACAGTCACAAACCTCAATACACCCGGGTATACCCGAATTCGTGGGACTAGCCGAGCTCGAATAAAGTGTGTCGCCAGTGTATTTAATTTATTGAGATATTTTTAATAGTGTGCTATTTATACAGTATATTTAGTTTAGCATTTGTGAATAATGTATTTCATTTTACAACAAATTTTGGTGAGGATAAATGAAAGTATTATTTATTACATAAATAAAGCAAAGATATATAAGGATATTTTTAGTATAAGTATAGCAGATATGTATATAAAGACATATAAAATATGTACAGCTGAACCCAGTTATAACGCGGTGCTAAGGGTCCACCTGATATGACCGTGTTACAACCGGGATCGCGATTAAAAAATGGCCACCGCGATCAGGAGACCCGGTGGCACCCCCATGCAGGTCTTACCCGGAGCAGGGTGCTAGGGATCCGACACCACGGGTCAGTCATCATGTGGTGGGGAGGGGGTTGATGTGTCTGTCTCCAGGGCCGTCTTAATGTATGGGAATGCTGGGTAGTTGCCCGGGGGCCCCACAGCATAGGGGGCCCCACGCGCCCAGCACATGCATGTCCACCAATGGTAAATATCTCCATTCTAAGTCTAGCTAGGAGGGCTCACTCTCCCCCCGCCTGGCACCCGGCTCAGCTAGCTCTCCCCCGCCAGGCCCACCGGCTCCGCTCGCTCTCCCCCACCCGGAAGTAGAACCCTGGCTCCGCTCGCTCTCCACCCGCCCGGCACACTAGCTCATGTCACAACCGCTCACAGCCTAGCAGTGCAGCACTCCCGGTGCCTGCTGCTGCTAGTGATCACGTGGGAGGCTAGGAGCAACAGTGTAGGCAGGGCCTCGTGCACTGCTTTGCCCAGGGGCCCCTAATGTTGTTAAGATGGCCCTGTCTGTCTCCGTGTGGCTGTCGCTCCATTGTTGCTGGGTGTGACTCCCAGCTGGGTCACAGGCAATCCTGTGCTTGTCTTGGATGAAGATAACTACTTTTGTTTGGTTTATGGAAACCCTATTTGGGATCTTGAAGGGTTTTTTTTCCGCAAAGTGATCTACAGTATTTATTGTGCATTTTTTCCCTGTGAAGAATTCCCTTATTTAAAAAAAAAATTAATTCAATTTTTTTTTTATTTCCCTGCAGTACCTGGTGTCACCACTTCAGACTCCCAGACTTTCATTTTTAAGGCAAGGCTTGTCTCTCTCTGCATTACCTGGTTGAGCCACTGCAGATTTTTAGACTTGGATTTCTAAGAACAGACTTGCGTTAATTTGAGTTCTTCACTTGCTACTGTATATACTGCTGTTTCAAAGTTTTCCATTTTAAAAGACGAGTACTCCCATTGTTTTTTGTTTTTTCTGTATGCTGTGATTTTCCTGCAATCTGGGATATTTCTATTCTTGATTCTAAAAGTTTCAGATCTAACTGCAAGTTTATCTGTAGTTAGTTTCCTGCAATCTGTGATCTTCCTATGCTTGGATCTAAGACTTCAGATATAACTGCAAGTTCCTCTGTCTTTAGTTTCTCGCAATCTGTAATATTCATATGCCTGATTTTAAAGTTTCAGATGTTACATAGTTACATAGTAGATGAGGTTGAAAAAAGACTTCCGTCCATCAAGTTCAACTTGTGCTAAATTTAGACAACAGATACAAAACAAACAAAAAAAACCAGAGTCATATCATCCAATGATATCTCATAAGGGGAAACATAATTCCTTCCCGACTCCAAGAATTGGCAATCGGATTAATCCCTGGATCAACATCCTTCCCATGTATACTTATTTGGTATATCCCTGTATACCTTTCCTATCTAAAAAGATGTCCAACCTTTTTTTGAACAAATCTATTGTATCTACCATCACAGTCTCCATGGGTAATGAATTCCACATTTTAACTGCCCTTACTGTAAAGAACCCTTTCCTTTGTTGCTAATGAAATCTCCTTTCCTCCAACCTTAAGGGATGCCCACGAGTCCTTTGAACTGTCCATGGGATGAATAGTTCTTTTGAAAGCTCCTTGTATTGTCCCCGAATATATTTGTATATAGTTATCATATCCCCTCTTAGACACCTCTTTTCTAATGTAAATAAATCTAATTTAGCTAGTCTCTCCTCATAAGATGTAACTGCAAGTTCCTCTGTCTATGGTTTCCCTTGCAATTTATGATATTTCTGTGACTGATGTTAAGGTTTCAAATCTAAAGGTCAGCTCTCCTATCTTTTTTCTCACTGTTGTGCCTAATGTTTCTGTTGTTCATTCCAATGCTCCTGTTTTAAAGACACATTTCCTCTACTGTTTTTTTGGGGGGAGATTGGTTTTCCCTATGTCCGAAACTAGGGCTCCCACTTTGAAAACAGTCTTAAGCAATAAATGTGAACACAGTACCACTGATTCATCAGAGCTTCTTAAGGCAAAGAGAAAGAAAAATAAAACAGGAGGTTCTCCGGTTACAGTGGAAGTTGCAGAAGGAATTAAGGGTGACCCTTCAACATCAGGACAACATTAGCCTTGAGGCCATTTTTTAACGTACCTGCTCAAAATAGCTCAAAACAGCCACAGCGTACGTGTTGCTTTTTTTCCCCCTGCTAGCGTTCTCAACCTTTCCGTTCGCTAGCTGAAAGAAAAAAAAGCCGCATGTAACATTTGAATGGAGATTTGCTATCTCCATGCAAGACTGTTACAGGCGATCGTACACTAAATAAAAACATTTTAATAATAGTGTACATGAGCAGGGGGTCTCCTGAGCTGAACCGCATTGGTTTCAGGTCCAAGGACCCCCTGCTTCAGGAGTTACAGGCCCCGTTATGGGGTGCCGGTATCCCCTGCAGTTTAAAGCTCCCGCGTCACGTGACCGGGTTATTTACATTCTGCAGGTGATACCGGCACCCCATAAAGGGGCCTATATCTCCTGAAGTAGGGGGTCCTCGGACCTGAAACCAATGCGGTTCAGCTCAGGAGACCCCCTGCACATCTACACTAGTATTAAAACACACATAACAATAAACAATAATTCATTACCATAGCGGCTATCTGCTATGGTAATGAAGCAGCATTAATGTATTTTAAATAATAGTGTGCGGGAGCAGGGGGTCCCCTGAGCTGAACCGCATTGATTTCTGCCTCAGAGACCCCCTGCTTCCCGAGTTACAGGCCCCGGTATGGGGCATCGGGTGCCAGTGCCGCCGCCATCTTTATAGCGTCCAAGACGCGACGTGGGCTCTATAAAGATGGCGTCCGCACTGGCACCCCCATAGAACCACATAGGAACACATGGAACACAAAAGAGAGAACAACAACAGAGAGACTAATGGGATGGCAACTAGCTGTCATACACTTTGAGACAGGCAGTCCCACAGCTTGTCCTCCAACCCATGGCGTGGGAGTTTCATCCCCAACAACTCACACACTTTGCCAGGTTTGTGAAAGTTGGCACCTATGGCTTCAGAACAGTGAGAGAGCATGTGCACAAACTCACTATGCAATACCCCCTGCAGGTTCAGTGCCTCTAAGCCTGGAAAAAGTGACAACTGGCCCAGATGGCCTGTAGTTAATCACAGGATTTGGGACACTTAACTCAGCTATCCTGTGTAGAGGGCTTTCACACCTCTGCCAACATGTGTGACTTTGATCTAGGGACCAAGGCGTAGACTGGATGGCTCCACATCCTATTAGTCATAAGCCCCCCTCTGAGTCTTGCAGGACAAAAGCCCTGCCTGATTTAATGCATAACGTTTAAACATATTTTAAAATACTGCTTCTTTATAAAATATAATTTTATACTGTACTCTTCTTTATTAAAATGTGCTAAGTCTATTTGGTGTGGGAGATAGAGTGAAAACTGTAATTGAGTTTTTTCCCATATCTCTGACACTCAATAAATAAACTTCTTATTTTAATAAAAACCTGTTCAGCCTTCTTAATAAAACCCTCTCAGTTTTTTAAATGACTGTAGCATCCCTGAACCCATGTAGCAGAGTTAGGGTGACCTGGGCAACCCCAACTGTTATATTAGGGACCCCTTGACTGTTTCAGGTACACTTTTTCTCCCTGTGCCTCCTTTTACTGTTTCTGGTTTGTGCTGAAGCAGGACCGCCTAGTGGTGAGTCGCAAGAACGCTTTTCATGGTAGGGTTTTGATTGGGGCACTGTGCTTCAGTGTAGCCAGGAATCTAACCTGAATCCTGGGTAAATTTTTGGGGTCTCCAGTAACTTTGGAACCCCGCCAAATAGACGCAATCTGAAAGAAATTTCTCCGTCAAACCTACCCTGAAACTCACAGCCTAGAAATCTACTGGTTCCCAGAACCCCAGGAAAGGCATAAAACAGAAAAATCTTTATTGTTGCATAATTTGCACATAGTCACAGTAATGCATGCACAATACATGAGTTCAAGAGCTGACAATCTAGGACCCCCAAAAAACACAGTTCAGGGCCAACTAAGGGCTCTATGCACTAAGCACCGAAAAGCGTTTTATTGCCATTTTCTCACCAAAAAAGCCTTTGCGATTCAGTAAGCGCCGATAAGTGGCCAAAATATGCAATTTTTGTTCTTGAGAAAAAATTATCGGCAGCCGGGTGTCGATAAGCCATTTATCGACACTTTTTGAACTCGGCAGAATTCAGGTAGCCCCGATCAGCTTTTTGCTGCTGATCGGCACTGCCGAAATGAGAATTTATAGCCAATCCGTCCCGCCAACTAAAGTTGGCGGGCTGGTGGTGTTTAAGCATCGGCAAGGGCGACACTTAGAAAAAATCAGGCCTTTTTCCTGTCTGGGATTGATGCCGGGGGTCTCCGGAGCTGATACCAATTAATACAAGCACCGGAGCCCCCCAGCATGCATCTGAGGCAGGAAAAATGCATGTAAAGCCCACTTCATTACCTTAGCGGCTAACCGCTAAGGCAATGAAGGGGTTAACCAGCCGTGCCAGGTTTATTGTGGGTAACGGTGGTGGGTGAAGGTTTTTTTTGGCCCTTGTTGCTTGTTTAGGGCTTGCGGGGGGGTTGTGGGTGCACTTAACCCCTTCATGACCGTAGCAGTCATGAAGGGGTTAAGCCCTCCCACTACCAACCCGCAAGCCCGTATCAACCACCGTTGGGGCCAAATACCCCCTTCACCCACCCCGCTACCCACAATAAAAAAAATACACACACAACAGCCCCACACTAAATAAATAAATATATATATATATATATATATATATTACCCCAACAACCCCTATCCCCCTAACATACATATATATGCACATCAATGGTACTATAGGATGACGGGGGCCCTCGGGTGTTACCCGCAGGCCTGCAGTACCAATTCTGTGCCCCCCCCCCAATTAATGTCAAAACACATACATACTTGTAAAGGCCCCCCCCCCCCTAACACATACAGTATAGTAATGGGCACAATTACTATTATCCACAAATGGATAATAGTGAATTTGCCCATTTTAAATACATAAAGAACAATAAATACATTAAATACATATTGCACTCACCCATGTCCGGCTGCCACCATGAAGTCCATCCTCATCTTCATCACCGTCCATGCCCCCTCCGCTGCTGCAAAACAGAAACAAGAATAAAAACATCCAATGTAATGTCCCTTAACCCCTTAATCACCATAGCGGTTATTAACCACTACAGTCATTAAGGGATTAACCCACCCTCATCCACCACTCGGGAGGCCTACATACCCTCCCCCGCTAACCCCTCACCCCGTGAGACCTAACCACTCTCATCCACTACCCAGCCGGGAGGCCTACCCACATACCCTTGGGGCAAATACCCCCTAACCCCACCCCCAGTACCCACAGCCCCACAATAAACATCATTCTATTTATTAAATACATAACCCACCCCCTGTGCCCCCCCATAAATACATGATTTATCCTTTTACATACAGAGTTCATACCCCAGGCCCACGCGAGTCCCCAGAGGGCCTGACAGGTCACCTACAGGTTACCAGCAACTTGTTTCATAGAGGTTCTGGAAGCCTGTTGGTGGGTCCCGCCAGGCGCCATGGCCCACCAGGTGGTCTCCGTGGGTCACCGTGAGCCATAATTGGGTCCACACGGTAGGCCCTCGGATATCTGGGAGCCCCGGGTCAGACCGACAGGTCTCTGCGGGGTTTCTGCGGGGCCTTGGGTGGTTCCCACGGGGGTCTGGGGACATGTATGGGGCCACCGGTTGTTCCCCGCAGGTGTCCCCTGTGGACCACGCAGCCTGATACCATGAGATACCTGAAGATACTGCAGGTGGTCCCCAGAGGTCTCATGCAGAACCAAAAGGAACAAACCCTGAATGTAAAATAAATAAACCTGACCTATATATTCAATACATCAATCCCCCCCCCCCCAACACCTACACTACAATAATGTGCAAAATAACTATTATCCAGATAGGGATAATAGATTATTTGGCCATTATTAAACACATTAACTAGCATATTAAAATAAATAAAGTACTACTGACCTCATCAATAAGAAGCCCCCGTCGCCAGCAAAATCCTTGTCCTCCGTTGCCCACAAAATACATAGCCAATACATTGCAATTACATTCAGATATCAATTAACCCCTTAATCACCTTATCGGATAATAACCGCAAAGGTAATTAAGGGGTTAAGCCACACTGGCCCGATACCCACCCTTTACCCATTCATTTGTACAGTGGCTTCTTCATGCAACTATATATAAATACAAATATATATATATATATATATATATATATATATATATAGAGAGAGAGAGAGAGAGAGAGATACACACAGATACACAGATACACACATGATGAACCAATATACAAAGAAATGTAGAAGGGTTATAAAAATCATGCTCTATTACAAATACCACTTCTCCATACAGACACAGTACAATAAAATCAATTTCCTTAAAAAATCCAATCTCATATTCCAATCAAAATCCTCAAATGCCAATCAAAAGCCTCAAATGCCAATCAAAACATTGCATTTACATTGTATACATGATGCATACAATCTATGCACCATGTACACTCTGCAAATGAATGTTAACAATAACATATTCCAAACAAAATACCTCTACATCCAAACAAGGATACTATTTAAACCAATCCAGTAACCATAGATCAATTAGCATTCATTAATTAAATCACTAAACAATTTAAATTCCATCCATAACAATTAAACAATTAACTAATTCAATCGTTGGACAGAACAAGTTATCCTCAGACAAAATATAAGTACCAAAAAGAATACAATATACAAAAGCAAGCCTCACCCTGACCTAAAGTACACCATACACTACCGACACACTTTATTAAAGTGTGGCCGGTACCGCAAGCCGGGAGATTTCCCGGCTTGCTAGTGGCCGCCCCTCGGCGTGCCGCGCGTCACCGACGCCCGGTCACGCGTCTTCGGGAGCCTGCGCCCCCTGCACGCGCGTCCAGGGCTCCCCGAGGGAGCCCTGGTGTCCCGCGATCGCGGGACGGCGGCAGGGGGTTCCGGGGGACCCGGCGGACCCGGCAGCGGTAGGGAGAGCGCCCCGATCGGAGGGCGCTCTTCCGCTGCTTCGGCGCGCGCCCGTCACCCTCGGGCGCGCGCCAGGCTACTGCTGCGGCCAAGAACGGGCAAATGCTCGAATAAACTTGGCCGCAGCAGTACAATAGCAAAAATTACATCTATCTAATTTTAAAATACATGACACACACATTTATGCATAGCAGCATAGCAAAAAACATTTTAAACACAGCAAAACAAGCTTTTAAATCAACATAATTTCTTACCCTGTATGTATATATCGATCTAGACATACATACATACAGTGGCAAGAAATGATATACCAAAAAATAAAAAAATACACATGTAAAAAACAAAAAAAATGAACAAGTTAAATAAAATACATTTCTTTAGTTCGCTTACCATTACTTGACCCACTCACCGACTCCCGTTGAACAGCTTGCTCTCGAACCAATCCACGCACAGGAACCCATAAAATAATAAACCATAAAATAATAAACATTAAAATAAAAAAACAAATCAATCCACGGGTCTTCTACATTCAGGGTTTGTTCCTTTTGGTTCTGCGTGAGACCTCTGGAGACCACCTGCGGTATCCTCGAGTATCTCACGGGTATCAGGCTGCGTGGTCCACGGGGGACACTTGCGGGGAAGAACCGGTGGCCCCACATCTGTGGGGGCACCACGGGCCCGTAGTGCCACCTGTGGGTCCCCAGACCCCTGTGGGAACAAACCAAGGCCCCGCAGACACCTGTGGGTCTGACCCAGAGCTTCCAGACAACCGCGGGCCTACTGTGGGGACCAAATTGTGGCCCACGGTGACCCACGGAGACCACCTGGTGGGCCATGGTGCCTGGCGGGACCCACCAACAACCTCCAAAACCTGTATGAAACAAGTTGCTGGTAACCTGTAGGTCTGTCAGGTGACCCGTCAGGCCCACCGGGGACTTGCGTGGGCCTGGGGTAGGAACCCTGTATATAAAAGGATAAATCATGTATTTATGGGGGGGCACAGGGGGTGGGTTATGTATTTAATAAATATAATGATGTTTATTGTGGGGCTGTGTATTGTTTTTATTGTGGGTACTGGGGGTGGGGGGATGGGGTATTGGCCCCAAGGGTATGTGGGTAGGCCTTCCGGCTGGGTAGTGGGTGAGGGTGGTTAGGCCTCACGGGGTGGGGGGTTAGTGGGGGTGGGTATGTAGGCCTCCCGAGTGGTGGGTGAGGGTGGGTTAACCCCTTAATGACTGTAGTGGTTAATAACCGCTATGGTGATTAAGGGGTTAGGGGACATTACATTGGATGTTTTTATTCTTGTTTCTGTTTTGCAGCAGCGGAGGGGGCATGGGCAGGATGAAGATGAGGATGGCCTTCATCGTGGCAGCCGGACATGGGTGAGTGCAATATGTATTTAATGTATTTATTGTTCTTTATGTATTTTAAATGGACAAATGCACTATTATCCATTTGTGGATAATAGTAATTTTGCCCATTACTGTATTATGCCTTAACCCCTTCATTGCCTTAGCAGCTATCCGCTATGGTAATGATGCAGCATTTATGTATTTTAATAATATTGTGCGGAAGCAGGGAGTCCCCTGAGCTGAACCGCATTGATTTGTGGCTCAGGGACCCCCTGCTTCCTGAGTTACAGGCCCCAGTTTGGGGCATCGGTTCCAGTGTCACCGCCATCTTTATAGCGTCCAAGACGCGACGTGGGCTTTATAACAATGGCGGCGACACTGGCACCCGATGCCCCTTACTGGGGCCTGTAACCTGGGAAGCATGGGGTCCCTGAGCCACAAATCAGTGTGGTTCAGCTCAGGGGACCCACTGCTCACGCACAATATTATTAAAAATACATTAAGGCTGCTTAATTACCATAGCGGATTGCCGCTAAAGTAAGGAATTATTCTTTATTGATATGTGTGTTTTACTTATAGTGTAGATGTGCAGAGGGTCTCCGGAGCTGAACCGCTTTGGTCTTAGGTCCGGGGACACCCTGCTTCCCGAGATACAGACCCCTTTATGGGGTGCCGGTATCCCTCTGCTTTGTTTACATTCTGCGGTCATGTGATCGGGACATTTAAATGCAGAGGGATACCGGCACCTCATAAAGGGGCCTGTATCTCGGGAACAAGGGGGTCCCCGGACCTGAAACCAATGCGGTTCAGCTCCGGAGACCCTCTGCACATGTACACTATGAGTAAAAGTTGTTTAGAAAGATTTTTATTTTGCCTATGTTTGCATAGAGAGAGCGGCGGGTCTCTCTCTGCTGCAACACATATCAGCAGAAACGGCCTATCGCCAGGCTTTCGGGAGCCAGCTTTTTTATCACCGGCTTATCGTCGTTTTGCTTTTGCAGTGATTCGTCAGGGATTCGGCCCTTACTGAATACTGCGAGGGCAAATCGGCAAAATCATGCCGATAGGGAACACTTGGCGAATGCACTTTTTCGGCGCTTAGTGCATGAGGCCCTAAGTGGGCTTAACCTATACTTTAGGTAATAATATGTGTTTATACTCTGTTATGCATTCCAGGCTATACCCTTTACCCTGCACATAAGGTTTAATCATTGGTACCTTTGTGTCCTTACCTTATGCGTGTGGTGGTATGCTTTTATATTTCTGGATTCCCATTATACTGCTCCTCCCTCTGTTGCAAAGGGGTGATTCTCACTGTTTGATTTCTAAAAAGAGATATCCCTTTTGTACATGGTCAGCATGTATTTTGATATATACATGCATATATGTTCTCTAATGTGGGTATCTTTATTAGTAGATTGTCTGTCCTGTCAATACACAGCAGTGAATGTTCACAGTGCAGTTGGAGGTGCATGGGCATGGACAGAAGGCTCAGTACTGCACTCTGCATATGGGAGAATAACAGACAGCTGCATGCGGATTAGCTTATTCAAGATCATTCCAGCCTCTCGTAGGGCTATGATTGATGATGTCGATGAAGTCAGCGGTCCTGCCCACTTGGACAGCAGATGATCTGTTGTCTGCACTATCACAACTGCCTCTCATCCGGGGAACTTTGATGATGCAGATGACGTTGGCGATTCCGCCCACAGCAACTGCACCTAACTTTGGATTGGCTGAACAATCCCCTCTTCAATCTAGCACGAACAGCTTGGTTATTTAAAGACTGCACTGTGTTTATATCTGACAAAAGGACTGTTGTAGACCACCCCAGGGTACCCACGGATGCCTATTACAGCAGAGGATTTGTATACTGCAGTTTTTCTTCATTTTGTCTACCTCTAGCTGTCTGATGCTTGGGCTTTCACTAGCTATAGTTTGGTTTATGATAATTGTGGCTTGCCAGTAATCCCTCAGAAATGGCTGACTTTAGGTGCTTAGAACCATTCTTTCTTTTGTATTAGCATATTGTGCTCTTCTTGGGCTGTTTTCATTGAGATATATTTGAGTGGAGGTGGGGTAATTAGGGAAGTACCACAGATATATTACATCTGTGGGAACGGGCTTGAAGAAGGGGCGTCTATTACCAAAAAATGTTAACGTTGCCCCCCTATTATTTTACTACCCTCATCCATTATGTGTATTGTACGTATATATTCCCCCCCGGCAGGTCTTTCAGGTGCTATTCAGCACCATTTTGTTGCGCATGATGGCGGCCTCCAAGGAATTCAAGCAGCGGCTGGAACAGTGGTCCTCTTCCCCCTTCCGAATAAAAGGACACACACCTGGTCTGTGGTCAATGGGCCACCCAACAATGGTTCCACAATTGTTCCCCAGGTAGATAAATGTAACCCCGGCCCGCCCTTGGCCCAGAGCTATCAAACCGAGCATCTTCCCTGCTCAGCGTCCAACCACACCCCTCGATACCAAAGCAGTTCTAAAGTATCCCATATAATTATATTAATAAATTATACACAGAAGCGGGCTAATGCTGGCTTCATATATATTCTTACATCCAAAACTTTTATTTAGGGTATTTTAGAAGAGAAATAAAAATGTGTGTGAACATGCACACATCTGTAATGCCCGCAGACCTGACCAGTCCCCAGTACTGAGGTGGGTAGGGTTAAAACACGCACCCACAGCAGTGAGGGCATGCCCGGAGTGTGGTAGTGTGTTGCCGGGCCTGTAGAGAGATGGTTACAGTATACTTGCAACGCCTTGGGATATAGAGTTCGGATAGTGATGTCCGTGTGCCAGAGTCTAGGGCAATAGAGAGCAGGATAGTGATGTCCGTAAGCCAGAGTCCAGGGAGAACAAAAGTCAGAAAGGTCGAGTCCGTAAGCAGGGTTCAAGGGCAGGAAAGAGCAGGGTAATCCAGTACAAGCAGAGGTTAAGCCAGGGAGATCCAGGGGTAAGTAGGAGCAGGAACAAATGCTGGAAGACACAGGAGAGCCAAGCATAGGACTGCACACACAGAGGTTACAAGAAACTATGTAGAGCAATGAGCTAGAGGACAGACAAGGGTTATAAAGGAGAAAACACCAATGGGAGAGAGAGGAGGAGCAGAGGGTGGAGTGAGAGGCAACAGGGATAGGTGAGAAGGAGAGAGGGAGGAGACAGGTGAACCAGAGAGGGAGATAGCTTGAACAGCATGGGAGGAGGAGCCAGAGGTCTGGGAAGGCTTACAAGAGGAGCATGTGCGCGTGTCCTCTGTAAGGTTAGAGTGCGAGCGCACAGGCAGTGTCAAGAGGCGCGCGGAGCACCTGCCAAGGGCGGGTGGAGAACTGGAGGAGAGTTTGCAGGAGGTAAGGGGACCGGAGCGGGAGCAGAGGGAGGCCGTGAGTTGGGAGTACTGCAAAGGCAAAACAGGAGTTTGAGAAGGCACGCGCACCCTGTGGGGAACGAGCGCAGACGCTGGGAGAGCATCAGGGGATGCCGCAGAGGGACAGATGCGGGATGAAGAAGGGAGAACAGAATGGGGAGCCAAGGAAGGGATATCAGAGGTAGGAGGGAGCGCAGCGCCAGGGACACATGGAGGGGAAGGAATCCCCTGAACCATCACAGTATCACCCCCTTGAGGATCGATCTCCAGGCGATCCAGCCATGACTTCTGGGGAAATTTCAGATGGAATTGCCAGAGGAGTTTGGGGGCATGGATGTGACGTGCTGAAACCCATGAACGCTCTTCTGGACCATACCCCTTCCAATGGACGAGAAATTGGAGGTTATTTCTGGAGAGTCGATTAAGGAGTGAATTTCGTACTCTTGTTGTCCTAGAGTAGTCACCGGGTTGGGTTTTTGGGAAGGATCCGGGAAGTGAGAGCTCTGGATGAAAGGTTTGAGTAAGGATACATGTAATACAGAAGGAATCCTCATGGTGGGAGGCAGTGCTAGTCGGTAGGCAACTGGATTGATCCTTTCTATTATTTTGAAATGGCCCAAAAATCTCGGGGACAACTTTGGAGACGGAGTCTTGAACCTAATATTCTTTGAGGACAACCACACTCTGTCTCCGGGTTTGAACGAAGGACCTGGTTGGCGACGTCGATCTGCCTTAGTTTTTTGTCTTGAGATGGCAGTTTGTAGAGTCTTAAGGATCCTCCTCCAAGAATTCTGAAGGGTCGTAACATGGGAGTCCGCTGCGGGAACGCCAGAAGGGGGGGAGGAGAGGGGAAGACTGCTAGGGCGAAAACCGAAATTGATGAAAAAAGGAGATTCTTGTGTAAATTCATTCTTAAGAGAGTTGATAGCAAATTCGGCCCACGGTAACAGGTCCACCCAGTTGTCTTGAGACTCGGAGACGAAACATCTGAGATACTGCTCTAAGGTCTGATTCATCCTTTCAGTCTGACCATTGGTCTGAGGGTGATATTCGGAAGAAAAAAGAAGAGAAATCCCAAGTCTCTGGGAAAACGCACACCAGAACTTAGAGATGAATTGAGAACCTCTGTCAGAGACAATTGAAATGGGAATGCCGTGTAATCTGAAAATTTCCTTGGAAAAAATATCGGCCAAAGTAGCAGAATTAGGAAGACCCTTGAGGGGAATAAAGTGTGAGTGTTTAGAAAATCTGTCTACCACAACAAGAATGGTATTCATTCCCTTAGAGTTGGGAAGTTCGACAATGAAGTCCATAGAGATGTGTTTCCAAGGTTGCTCCGGGATGGGAAGAGGCATGAGAAGACCTGAAGGTTTGTGATGGGCAGATTTACTCTGGGCACTTACAGGACAAGCACTAGTGAAATCAAAAATGTCCTTGTTCATCTTAGGCCACCAAAATGTCCGATTAATAAGATCCGCTGTCCTCTTGAAGCCTGGATGACTGGCCGATCTAGAAGAATGTCCCCAAAGTAAGATCTTGTGGCAAAATCGTTGAGCTGCGTATAAGTGTCCCTCTGGTACCGTGAACCTGCTGAGAATGTGAACCTGGGCTTTGCTGATTTCATCCAACACATCGAAATTATTGGCAGAGATTATGCACTTGGCAGGAAGAATAGGTACCGTGGACTCATTAGATTCGTTCTCCGTGGCAAATTGACGAGAGAGAGTGTCCGCTTTGATATTTTTGGTACCAGGAATATACGAAATGGTATAGTTGAAACAGGAAAAAAAAGAGACCAACGGGCCTGACGGGATCCTAACCGTCAAGCCCCCTCGATATACAACAAATTTTTGTTGTCGGTGAGGATGGCAATAGGTTCTTTGGTACCTTCTAAAAGATGCCTCCACTCCTGAAGAGCCAATTTAATGGCCAAAAGTTCACGATTCCCAACATCATAATTTCTCTCTGCAGACGAGAATTTCCGAGAAAAAACCCCACAGGGATGGAGTTTTTCTTGGGGAGAGGATCTCTGAGAAAGAACTGCACTGGCTCCCACATCCGAGGCGTCAACTTCCAATGTGAAGGGAAGGGAGGTATCCGGGTGACGTAGGATGGTGCAGAGACAAAGGCTTTTTTGAGAAACTCGAATGCGTCAACGGCTTCAGGAGACCAAGACGTGGGGTCGGCACCTTTGTTGGTCAAGGCAGTGATGGGGAGAGCAACGGAAGAAAAATTACGGATGAATTTCCTGTAATTATTGGCAAAGCCGAGAAAACGCTGCACGGCCTTGAGAGAATTTGGCAGCGGCCAGTCGAGAACAGATTTCAATTTCTCTGGGTCCATAGAAGAACCTTGGTTAGAGATAATATAGCCTAGGAAGGCAGTAGACGTCTGGTGGAACAAACATTTCTCCATCTTGGCGTTTAGGCGGTTAGCACGGAGCCTAGAAAGCACCAGTTTGGTATGGTGAATGTGTTCATCTAAGTTTTTAGAAAAAATGAGAATGTCATCCATGTATACGATAACAAATGTTCCCAATACATCCCAGAAGATGTCGTTCATGAACTCTTGGAAGACGGCAGGAGTATTGCATAAACCAAAGGGCATTACTAGATACTCATAATGTCCAGATCGCGTATTTAACGCGGTTTTCCACTCGTCCCCCTCCCTTATGCGAATGAGGTTATAGGCCCCTCTTAAATCGAGCTTGGAGAAGATAGAGGCTCCTTGGAGACGATCGAAAAGTTTAGAGATTAAGGGAAGGGGGTACCGATTCTTTACCGTGATTTTGTTGAGTCCGCGAAAGTCGATACAGGGCCTTAGCGATCCATCCTTCTTCTTCACGAAGAAGAAGCCTGCCCCAGTGGGGGAGGTAGAATTGCAGATTAATCCTTTCTCCAAGTTTTCTTGGATGTAAGACGTCATAGCTTCTGTTTCTGAAACGGACAAAGGGTAAGATTTCGACTTTGGGAGGATGGTTCCTGGAATTAAATCAATAGGACAATCGTATGGACGATTGGGAGGCAGAACTTCAGCCTGTACTTTATTGAACACATCGAGGAACTCATGATACACGGTCGGGAGAATCGAGATATTGGAAGGAACGGAATCCAAACCGGCGAGCACCGCAACAGGAGGAGACGTAGAGACTGACTCAGTGGAGGAAGGCCACTGGATAGGCAAGGTGCCGGTCCAATCAATGCACGGATTGTGGAGTTGAAGCCAAGGCAATCCTAAAATAAGCTGAACGGTGGGAGAATGGAAGATATCAAAAACTATTACCTCCTTATGACCGTCGGCCAAGGTCAAAGGGAGAGGAATGGACTTCCAGATGATGAATGCTGGCTGGAGCGGACAACCATCGATAGCCTCGAGACTAATGGGTGCTTTTCCCTTGACCAGGGGAATTTGGTTCTCAGAGGCGAAGGTTTGATCCAGGAAGTTACCGCCATATCCAGTGTCAATTAAAGCTTTTACTTCCAGTAGGAAGTCAGGGCCCTCCAACGTAGCAGGAAGCATGAACTTCTTTGGGAGATCCTCAGGGAGAGAGGGGCAAGAAGAGACAGTACCCAGTAGAAGCCCCTCTACCTTTACTAGGTGTTCCCGTTTCCCGGCTTCAGGGAACAGTTCTGGAGGCGATGTTCCAAAGAACCACAGTAGAAACAGAGTCCCTTCTGACGGCGTCGCATTCTCTCCGCGTCCCGAAGTTGTTGGCTACCGATATGCATCGGCTCTGGGGAGTCCAATGCCAGGAGGGGCGAAGAGGGCGACCTATGAGAGACAACAGGGGAAGAAAGAGAACGGGAACAGTGTATCTCATGCCGTCGTTCCTGGGTGCGCTGGTCCATACGTACACTGAGAACAATCAGTTCCTCCAGGGAGGAATGCCGGGCATGAGTAGCAAGATCAACCTTCAAGGTGTCAGAGAGACCGTGCCAGTATGCGGCGGCGAGTGCCTCATCATTCCATTGAGTCTCCGCGGCGAGGGTACGGAACTCGATCGCGTACTTGGCAGCAGATCTTCGAGCCTGTGAGATATGAAAGAGAGAGAAGACGGCCGTCTCCCATCGTGCGGGAGAGTCAAACACTTGCTGGAATTCACGCCTAAATTTAGGGTGTTCTTGGGTTAATTCAGTCTTATGTTTTCAGAGGGGAGAAGCCCAAGCGAGGGCATCGCCGGTGAGCAAGGCATAAATGTAAGCCACCTTAGAGCGGCCGGTAGGCAAACAGTGGTCAGCTGGTCGCTCAAAAATTGTAAATGTTCCAAGGAAAACCTTGACCCACCTCAGGGGGGTCTGCATTTGTTGGGCTCTGCATAATGTAATGCCTGTATGCCCGCAGACCTGGCCAGTCCCCAGTACTGAGGTGGGTAGGGTTAAAACACGCACCCACAGCAGTCAGGGCATGCCCGGAGTGTGGTAGTTCGTTGCCGGGCCTGTAGAGAGATGGTTACAGTATACTTGCAACGCCTTGGGATATAGAGTTTGGATAGTGATGTCCGTGTGCCAGAGTCTAGGGCAATAGAGAGCAGGATAGTGATGTCCGTAAGCCAGAGTCCAGGGAGAACAGAAGTCAGCAAGGTCGAGTCCGTAAGCAGGGTTCAAGGGCAGAAGAGAGCAGTGTAATCCAGTACAAGCAGAGGTTAAGCCAGGGAGATCCAGGGGTAAGCAGGAGCAGGAACAAACGCTGGAAGACACAGGAGAGCCAAGCATAGGACTGCACACACAGAGGTTACAAGAAACTAAGTAGATCAATGAGCTAGAGGACAGACAGGGGTTATAAAGAAGGAAACACCAATGGGAGAGAGAGGAGGAGCAGAGGGTGGAGTGAGAGGCAGCAGGGATAAGTGAGAAGGAGAGAGGGAGGAGACAGGTGAACCAGAGAGGGAGATAGCTTGAACAGCATGGGAGGAGGAGCCAGAGGTCTGGGAAGGCTTACAAGAGGAGCGTGTGCGCGCGCCCTCTGTAAGGTTAGAGTGCGCGCGCACAGGCTGTGTCAAGAGGCACGTGGAGCGCCGCGCCACTGGGGCACCCGCCGAGGGGGGGGGGGAGAACCGGAGGAGAGTTTGCAGGAGGTAAGGGGACTGGAGCGGGAGCAGAGGGAGAACGTGAACGGGGAGTACTGCAGAGGGAAACGGGAGTTTGAGAAGGCGCGTGCGCCCTGCGGGGAACGTGCGCAGACGCTGGGAGAGCATCAGGGGATGCCGCAGAGGGACGGATGCTGGAGGAAGAAGGGAAAACAGAACGGGGAGGCAAGGAAGGGATATCAGAGGCAGGAGGGAGCGCAGCGCCAGGGACACATGGAGGGGAAGGAATCCCCTGAACCGTCACAACATCTAATTGTATGATGATTAATAGAAATAAAATAGTATTGTGACAAGATGTTGATCAACCTATAAATACAGATAATGTACTGTAAGTTAACACTACAGGTGTAAATTGTTGTTGGAGAATCCCAGATCAGAGTTGTTTTTTTAGTCCCTGTAAAACTGACATCCCCCCTCCCCCTTAAAAAAAAAAAAAAGGAAACCAGAAGGGGACAGGAGGGGTGGTGGTCTAATAAACAAATGTCTGGGGAGATTGGAATTGAAGAAAGTTGACAGGCTAACATTATAACTAGCAGAGAAACTCACCAAGAAATTCTCAACAACAATCATATTGAAATCCTTAGCAAAGGATTATACTCCTTCTCCTTTCCCCAGACTTCAATACCTTGAAGTGTGTGAAAGATACCAATCTATTCACTAAAAAACTTTTACTCCACAAGTTTTTAAGAAGAGAGAACCTTCTGAAATGTAAAAGTATGTGCATACGATTTACAACACAGGGATCTCAATTACTTTAATGAGCAATTGTATCTGGAATTGGTAATCTGACCGAACCAGCTAGCGTCAATATAGACAAAATACTTAGACCCTTTGTATTCTCACTATCCTCATATTTACAAGACACTAAGGATATCCTCAAGAAACTGGATGATGTGATGAGCATACTTTTTGGATCAGTGTACATGGCACGTTACACCAGCATCATACACAAGATAGGCATTCAGGCAGTTTTTCCATTTCAGAAGAACAAGGGTCTACACCATACTGCTCATAATGAATTTGTGCTTAGACTATTGGACTTTGTATTAGGAAATAACTACTTCCTCTTCAATAAGAGAATGTACCACCAAATACAGGGGACAGCTATAGGGACCCCGTGTACCCCAATTTATGCAAACCTGTTTTTGGAACGGTGGGATGAATGCAGTGTCTTGCAATAGCCACAAACTATATACCTTCCACATTGAACTGTGGTTGAGGTATATAGATTGTTGTTATTCTGTGGCAGCGAACATCAGAAATGTTTCAAATATTTATTAGAGTATTGAATCAGAATGATATCAACTTTTCAAAGCCCAATTACTGGGTGAAACGCGTTAGAGGTGCAGGGGTATGTTTCCCCTCCTCTTTTTATCCATGCCGAAATAAAGGAAATCGTTATACAGCACAGTCCAGCTTCAATTCAATTTTTTCTACATTGTGGTGCCCGCTGATCTGCTTGTCCCCACCGGAACAAGCGTTTTCTACATTGTCCACTACTACAGCCTTGGAGCACACAGAACCGGTCGTCATATGTGAGTACAATTGCTGCCCCATGAGAGCTGCCCCAGGCACATAGGTTCAATTTGTTCAGAGACTTTGGAGAGGTCTTGGGGGGGTTCCAAGACTTCCCCCTTACAACTCTACACACCTCTGCTAGACCTTATGCCATCTAGGGGTTAAATGCTTACAGCCTCAAGCATGCACTATCACACCCTGTGATCCGGTTCAAGTGCAGGAAGATAATTTAATCAAACAAGTGGGTCATTATTATGCTCTGTAGCATTGGTTAATTGGGGGCCTTACCCCTTTATTTTTTGTTCTATTGTTCCTACTGCTGCCTGACCCCTGCTACGTTATTGGACCCTGCATCTCTCCTCTCCTGACCTGGCTTACGTACGACCATTCTCCCCTCTCCAATCCTGACCTTGGCAAAGTACCCCAATGATCCGCTACTCTTCAATCCAGACCCAGCAAGTATACATAACTACTCTACCTTCCATACACCTGACCCGGCTTGCAAGACCAATCTACACTCTCTAGGCGCGCCCTCGCGGTTGTGGGTTGGCGTTTATACAATCCCCTCCTCAGCCTCACGGCCACATCTGGTTTATGGTGAGCTACGCATTACAATCATAACATATTTGACTCTGGTGCGCCAAATAGGGAGCTCTTCTTCAAGTACCCATCTGTACTTATCTACTGTGGCAGTGAGGGGGTACCCAGGCCAGTGTCACGCCTGTATGCCTGAAGACCTGGCTAGACCCCCAGTACTGAGGTGGGAACAGTATGATACCACACACCTACAGCAGTGGGAGCAAGCCCGGAGTGTGGTATAGCGTTGCTGGGCCTGTAGGAAGAGTGTTAGTATATACTTGCAAAGCTTGGGGATGTCCGTAAGAATAGTCGTGTCCGTGTGCCAATGTTCAGGAGTCCAGAGGGTAGAATCGTCAGAGTATAAGCCAGGTCCTAGGAAGCATGAGGTAAGCAAAGTGGTATGCGTAGCAGGGTTCAAAGGGATACCAGAGAGCAGCGTAGTCCAGGACAAGCAGGGGTCAAAGCCAGGGAAATCCAAGATAACACAGGAGCACGAAACAACAGGAACACAGAGGGAGCACAGCATAGGTCAGTAACACACAGGGAAACAGGAACTATGCAGAGCGGGGAAGAAGTGGACAGACAGGGGTCATAAAGGAGGGCATACCAATGGGAGAGAGGGAAGGAGTAGAGAGATAAGTGGGAGACGACAGGGATAGGACAGGGAGAGAAGAGGAGGAGACAGAAGGGGCAGTCAGGGGAATGGCCGGAAGAGCTTGGGTGGCGGGGACATGGGGAACAGGATAAGAGAAGCATGTGCGCGCGCGTACTCTGTAAGCTGGGGATGCGCGCGCACAGGCTGCAACACTGAGATGGCTCGCACGGATCAAGGGGAGGACGCAGGAGAGGCACGGGGCCCAGAGGAGGGGAACGCGTGCATGACCTGCGACCGTGAGACGGCATGCAGAGGCAGAGAGGAGGGAGCAGGTGGGTCAGGGAGACCAGCGGAGGAGCGTGTGCGCACGCCATGCGTGGGCTGAGGGAGCACATGCACCGGATGCGTCACCAGGCACGCGGAACGCTGCGCCGCGGGCACCACGCAGGGAGGAGGCAATGGGACGGACGCCACAACTGGGGCAGGTAATGCGGGCACCGCAGGAGAGATGGAGCAGAGAGGATCGTAGCAGGGACTCAGGGACCGCGTGAGCATGCGAGACCTGCAGGGGATGTGCTGCGGCAAAGGGAGAGAGGTAGAAGGCAATGGAGAGGAGTGGGAAGGAGTAGAAGGGGCAACAGGAGATGGGAGAGAGGGACAAGGAGGGAAAGGAATCTCCTGAGTCGTCATAGTATCCCCCCCTTGAGGATCAATCTCCGAGTGATCCAACCACGGCTTGAGGGGGAATTTCTGATGAAACAGAGAAAGTAGCCTTGGGGCGTGGATGTGATGTGCAGGTACCCAGGAACGTTCCTCAGGCCCGTAGCCCTTCCAGTGTACCAAAAATTGAAGTCTATTTTTAGACAAACATGAGTCGATTTCATACTCCTGTTGGCCCAGGGTGGACACTGGATTGGGTCTCCGAGAGGGGTCCGGGAAATGAGGACTGGGAATGAATTCTTTAAGGAGAGAAACATGGAACACGGACAGAACCTTCATTGTGGGAGCAAGATCGAGACGATAGGCTACTGGATTAACTTCTCTAAGATTTTGAATGGTCCCAAGAATCTAGGGGACAGTTTGGGTGAAGGAGTTTTGAGCCTAATATTTTTGGAAGACAGCCACACCAGATCAGCAGGTTTGAAGGAAGGACCCTTTTGGCGGTGACGATCTGCCTTGGTTTTTTGTTTGGCAACCGCAGACTGTAAGGACTTGAGAATCTTTTTCCAGGATTCTTGAGAGTCGGCTGCAGGAACACCTGAAGGAGAAGGTGAGAGAGGGAGACTACTGGGATGAAAGCCAAAATTGATAAAGAAGGGAGACGCCTGAGTAGACTTGTTCTTCAGAGAATTTATGGCAAATTCGGCCCATGGTAAAAGATCCACCCAGTTATCTTGTGAGTCTGAAATGAAGCATCTTAGATACTGTTCAAGAGTTTGGTTCATCCTTTAAGTTTGACCGTTGGTTTGTGGATGGTATCCAGAGGAAAACAAGAGAGAGATACCCAATCTTTGGGAGAAGGCCCGCCAGAATTCTGAGATGAACTGAGACCCACGGTCCGAGACAATAGAAATGGGGACTCCATGTAACCTGAAGATCTCTTTGGAGAAGACGTCCGCCAAGTTGGCCGAGTTGGGAAGACCCTTGAGGGGAATAAAGTGTGCCTGCTTAGAAAACCTGTCAACCACGACCAAAATAGTGTTCATCCCCTTGGAAATAGGCAGTTCAACAATAAAGTCCATCGAAATGTGTTTCCAGGGTTGTTCAGGAATGGGGAGTGGTAGAAGAAGTCCAGAAGGTTTATGATGGAGAGTTTTACTCTGGGCACATACAGGACTGGCGCAGGTAAATTCGAGAATGTCTTGATTTATTTTAGGCCACCAAAAGTCCGTTTAATGAGATCTGCCATCCTTTTGAAGCCTGGATGACCAACTGCTCTAGAGGAATGACCCCAAAGTAACACTTTACGCTGAAAGCGTGGAGCTGCGTAAAGACGTCCTTCTGGCACCCTGAACCTGCTGGGAATATGCGCTTGTGCCTTGTTGATCTCATCCAATACATCAAAGTTGTTAGCAGAAATTATGCACTTGGTCGGAAGAATAGGTTCCGAGATTTCCTTAGCTTCAGTCTCAGAGGCAAACTGCCGAGAAAAGGCATCCGCTTTAACATTTTTGGTCCCAGGAATATATGAGATGGTGTAGTTGAAGCGGGAAAGGAAGAGTGACCAGCGAGCTTGGCGGGAGCATAGGCGACGAGCCCCCTCAATATATAACAAATTTTTGTGGTCAGTGAGAATAGCGATTGGTTCTTTGGAACCCTCCAAAAGGTGTCTCCAATCTTGGAGAGCCAATTTAATGGCCAAAAGTTTGCGATTACCGACATCATAATTCCTTTCTGCCGCTGAGAATTTCCGTGAAAAAAACCCACAAGGGTGGAGATTCTCTTGGGGAGAAGTCCTCTGGGAAAGAACTGCGCCAGCTCCTACGTCTGAGGCGTCAACCTCCAAAGTAAAGGGAAGGGAGGTATCCGGATGACGAAGGATGGGGGCAGACACGAACGCCTTCTTGAGAATCTCAAAGGCTGAAATGGCCTCAAGAGACCAGGATGAGACGTCGGCGCCCTTTTTGGTCAAGGCAGTGATGGGAAGAGCAATAGAAGAATTTTTTTTGATAAATTTCCTGTAATAATTGGCAAAGCCAAGAAAACGTTGCACAGCCTTGAGCGAATTAGGGAGTGGCCAGTCGAGAACCGCCTTCAGCTTCTCTGGGTCCATGGAAAAACCTTGGCTGGAGATGATAAAGCCTAGGAAGGCTGTGGAAGCCTGGTGAAACAGACATTTCTCCATCTTGGCGTAAAGGCGATTAGAACGAAGCCTGGAGAGCACAAGTTTGGTATGTTGAATGTGTTCCTCCAGATTTTTAGAAAAAATAAGAATGTCATCTAGATAGACAATGACAAAAGTTCCCAATACATCACGGAAGATGTCGTTCATAAATTCCTGAAACACGGCCAGGGCGTTTCACAGCCCAAAAGGCATAACAAGATATTCATAATGTCCAGAACGTGTGTTAAACGCTGTTTTCCAATCGTCTCCTTCCCTTATACGAATGAGATTATAGGCACCCCTTAAGTCAAGTTTTGAGAAGATAGAGGCCCCTTGGAGACGGTCGAACAGTTCAGAAATGAGCCGAATAGGATACCGGATTTTCACTGTGATCTTATTGAGTCCGCGGAAGTCGATGCATGGCCTCAGTGATCCATCCTTCTTCTTCCCAAAGAAGAAGCCAGCCCCGGCAGGAGAGGTAGAGTTGCGGATGAATCCCTTTTCCAGATTTTCCTAAATATAAGTAGTCATGGCCTCGGTCTCCGGGAAGGAGAGTGGATAAGACTTAGACTTCGGCAGGACGGTCCCAGGGATGAGGTCGACAGGGTAATCGTACGGACGGTGAGGAGAGAGAACCTCTGCTTGTACCTTGTTGAAAACGTCCAAGTACTCATGGTTCACAGCAGGCAGGGACAATCGATCAGCAGGTACGGAGTCCAGACCAGCAAGCACAACTACGGGAGGATCCGCTGACACAGCATCTGCAGACGAGGGCCACTGGATAGGCAGAGTACTGGACCAATCAATGCGTGGATTGTGGAGTTGAAGCCAAGGCAATCCTTAAAATAATTTGCACGGAAGGGGATTGGAAAACATCGAAGACAATTACCTCCTTGTGACCATCAGCCAGGGTCAAGGTAAGAGGAATAGACTCCCAAATGATGAAGGCCGGCTGGAGCGATCGTCCGTCGATGGCCTCAAGGCCAATAGGGATCTTCCTTCTGGCCATGGGAATTTGATTCTCCAATGCGAACTGCTGGTCCAGGAAATTACCGCCTGATCCTGAATCGATGAATGCTTCAAACTTTACCACAAGGTTGGGACCCTCCAACGTGGCTGGAAGCTTAAACTTCTTTGGGAGAGCTTCGGAAGGAGAGGGTTTAGGAGAGACAGTACCCAGTAGAAGCCACTCTACCTTTATTGGGTGTGCCCGTTTCCCGGCTTCAGGGGGCAATTCTGGAAACGATGTTCCGAGGAAGCACAGTAGAAACACAGCCTGTTCTGGCGACACCGCGCTCTCTCGGTTGCCTGGAGTTGTTGACTGCCGACCTAAATAGGTTCCGGTGCCTCCAGGGCCAGGAGAGGAGTAGTGGGCGACCTGTGAGAAACAACAGAGGGGGAAGAACGAGAACCGTGTCTTTCGTGCCGTCGCTCCTGCGTACGCTGATCCATGCGTACGCTGATCCATGCGTACGCTCAAGGTGATTAGTTCCTCCAGGGACGTAGGCCAGGCGTGAGTAGCCAGATCGTCTTTTAATGTATCTGAGAGTCCATGCCAGTACGCAGCGGTGAGGGCCTCATCATTCCATTGTACTTCGGCGGCCAGCGTACGGAACGCGATGGCGTATTTGGCAGCTGATCTTCGGCCCTGAGAAATATGAAACAGGGAGAAGGCGGCTGTCTCACGCCATGCAGGGGTATCAAACACAAGTTGAAATTCACATCTGAACAACGGATAATCTTGCGTTATTTCGCAATTACACTCCCATAGGGGGGAGGCCCAAGCAAGAGCGTCTCCGGTGAGCAGAGCGTATATATAAGCAAGCTTAGCACGGCCAGTAGGAAACAGGGAGGGAGACATTTCAAACTGCACCTCACATTGGTTTAAGAAATCGTGGCAGGCTAGGGGGTCCCCATTATAGCGATTCGGAGAGGGAATCCGTGGACCAGGGCTGGCGTAGGTAGTAGCCATTGATGGCGCAGAAGCCGTGGAACCCTCCTGACGGGAAAAGTTGGCCAATTGCTGGGAGACTGTGGACAGCTGCTCGCTAACAAAGTGTAAGGTCTCTATGGTAATACTTGTACCCACCTCAGGGGGGTCTGCGTTTGTTGGGCTCTGCATAATGTCACGCCTGTATGCCCGCAGACCTGGCTAGACCCCAGTACTGTGGTGGGAATCGTATGATACCACACACCCACAGCAGTGGGAGCAAGCCCGGAGTGTGGTATAGCGTTGCTGGGCCTGTAGGAAGAGTGTTAGTATATACTTGCAACGCTTGGGGATGTACGTAAGAATAGTCGTGTCCGTGCGCCAATGTTCAGGAGTCCAGAGGGTAGAATCGTCAGAGTATAAGCCAGGTCCTAGGAAGCCAGAGGTAAGCAAAGTGGTATGCGTAGCAGGGATCAAAGGGATACCAGAGAGCAGCGTAGTCCAGGACAAGCAGGGGTCAAAGCCAGGGAAATCCAAGATAACACAGGAGCACGAAACAACAGGAACACAGAGGGAGCACAGCATAGGTTAGTAACACACAGGGAAACAGGAACTATGCAGAGCGGGGAAGAAGTGGACAGACAGGGGTCATAAAGGAGGGCATGCCAATGGGAGAGAGGGAAGGAGTAGAGAGAGAAGTGGGAGACGACAGGGATAAGACAGGGAGAGAAGAGGAGGAGACAGAAGGGGCAGTCAGGGGAATGGTCTGAAGAGCTTGGGAGACGGAGACATGGGGAACAGGATAAGAGAAGCATGTGCGCGCGCCCTCTGTAAGCTGGGGATGCGCGCGCACAGGCTGCAACACTGAGATGGCCCGCACGGATCGAGGGGAGGACGCAGGAGAGGCACGGGGCCCAGAGGAGGGGAACGCGCGCGTGACCTGCGACCGCGAGACGGCATGCAGAGGCAGAGAGGAGGGAGCAGGTGGATCAGGGAGACCAGCGGAGGAGCGTGTGCGCGCTCCCTCCGTGGGCTGAGGGAGCGCATGCACCGGATGCGTCACAAGGTGCGCGGAATGCCACGCCGCGGGCACCACGCAGGGAGGAGGCAACGGGACGGACGCCACAACTGGGGCAGGTAATGCGGGCACCTCAGGAGAGATGAAGCAGGGACTCAGGGACCGCGTGGGCATGCGAGACCTGCGGGGGACGCGCTGCGGCAAAGGGAGAGCGGTAGAAGGCAATGGAGAGGAGTGGGAAGGAGTAGAAGGGGCAACAGGAGATGGGAGAGAGGAACAAGGAGGGGAAGAAATCTCCTGAGTCGTCACAGCCAGTAAATAAAGGTAGAATGCCTGGCTGGGTGCCCCTGAGCCATATTGAGAAAATGTAGAGTGTCCGCTCTTCAGCTGTAATGCTTGTGCTCGCCAAGAACAAGGCGGGACCCGGCACTGAGGTGGGAAAGTATGAAACTGCACCCCAACAGCAGCGGAGGCATGCCTGGAGGGTGGATAGTAAAGATCGCTGGGTCTGGATTGGAGAGAGTGGGTTAGTCGTAGTACTTGCCAAGGTCGTAGGTAAGTGCCAGGTGAATAGTCAGAGTACAGAGTGCCATGGTTTAGGGTTGGAGCAAGGAGAGTAGTCGAGTGTCCGTTAACCATGGTCAGGGATGGAGAATAGCAGAAGGTCAGAGGCAAGTCGGGGTCAGTAATCCAGAGAATGGTCCAAAGTCTAGCCGGGTCGGTACACAGGGAGACAAGCAGCAACAAAACACAGACAGGAGCAGGAACAAGGCAGGCACAGGGAAGTGGGAACAGAAGGTCACTAATGACTATGCTCAAAAAGTGAATGCACTAGCTAAGCATATATAGCAGAAGGGAACCAATGGGACAGAGGGGAGGAACAGAGGTGTGTGTGCATAATGGAGGCAGGGATAGGCTGTGAATGGTGCAGGAGACAGGTGAGGGTGATCAGAGTTAACGTGTAGCTGGGGAGAGGTGCATGCACGTCACATGTGAGCATCACGCGGGGTGGCCGCGCTTCACAGGCGGAGGGGCTGATCCAAGCTTCGTGGAATTCCTGAAAGTCCTTGGTGGGCGCGCGTGCACTGTACGGTGTGCTAGAGGTTGCACAGCAGGGGACAAAGAGAATGCATGCCGCAGGGGATATGTCATGAGAATCTATGCAGAAAGAGGCTGTGCAGTGGAAGGTAAGGAGGGAGCATGCCACGGAGGACGCGTTCCACGATTCCTTACAGCAGCCCAGTAATGGCTGCAACCCTGAAAATTTATTAAAAGTGTCTGTGTGTGTCCCGCTAGGTATAATGGGACCACATCAATATCCTGAGTGAAAAGTATTGCAACAGTTATGTATCAACTATGAGTATTGCAACAGTGTTTCCCTGCAGAAAAGGAAAAAAAAGGTTTTAAATTCCAGTAGCCTCACGAATAGCACATAAGCGGTAAGCTAACTTTGGCTAGGAACATCTTAGCACTTTTAGTTTTGCTGTGCGTGCGGCTGGGTATAAATCATTAAAACAGTTTTATTGTACTTTTTATAAACTTTCATGAACAGTCAGGAATTAAAGCATCCCTCTTTTTTTTTTTTTTTTGTAACTTTCTTTTATTGGGTTTTTCAAAGATAATACAATCCAATATCACATTGGTACCATGTGGTAGACTTTATGACATACAACATCTATACGAACATAGGAAGGGGTAGACGTGAGAGGGTATGGTAAGGGGGGGGGAGGGGAGGGGAAGGGTATGGAAAGGATAAGGAAAGAAGGTAGCCTCCTCTGTGTGCTCCACAGGACCTGGCTCACTTCTGCAGGTTCCGATCTATCCAAGCCACCACCGCACCGAATCTGAAGACCGGGATAGGGCGCGAATCTCCTCAAACGGTCCTAAAATTAGTGCTTATTGTCGTACCTCCCGTGTATTCATTCAGCCATTGAAGGAAAACCCATCTGATTCTATCAAAGCCAGACGGAGGCATTGCTCATCCCTGGGATATCGGTCTGGGCCAACCACAGTGACCAGACTTTTTGGAAATTTGAGCCAGTGTCGTTGACTAGACTTGTCAACTTTTCCATCTGGCAAGCGAACCAAATTCTATTCCGAATTTTGTCTATTGATGGAATTGCATTCTGATTCCACAGTGCTGCGGTCTCGCACCTCATCGCCGTAGCAAAGTGTGCTATTAGTTTGTTTCCTGATCTAGATACCTCATCTGTGGGCTTACCTAATAGGAAAACCCATGGGTCTAGTTGAATTTTGAGGCCTAAAAAAATCCTCTGTAGCCAATCTCTGATTTGTGTCCAGACGGGTATGATTCGTGGACAAGACCACAGCATATGTACCAGATCACCCTGTTCCCCACACTGTCTGGGACAGAGCGGGGAAGCGCCCGCGACGAATTTTGCCAATCTAACTGGGGTGAGATACCACCTCAATAATACTTTATATGAGTTTTCTCTCAATGTCGTACAAATCGAACTGCTGGCCGCAGCTTTAAAGATCGCTGTCCAGTCTTCGTCCTCTAACGGTCCTGTCAGGTCTGTCTCCCATTGTGCCATGAACCTGGGTTTATGTGAGTCACCAATGTCCGCCCTAACCACCTCTCTGTAAAGAGCAGAGATAAGTCCCCGTGTATCGGTTCCCCGATCACAGAGCTTTTCAAAATTGGTTAGTGGTGGTCTATTTAGGTGTTTGGTATAAAATGCCCGAACCTGAAGGTATCTAAGGAATTCTGTGTTAGGTAAGTCCGTTTCTGACTGTAAAATATCAAATGTTTTGATTGTGTCTCGGCCCTCCAGGTCCTTAAGCCTTCTTAGTCCCAAATTTTGCCAGAGTGTGAAGTTCCTACCAGTTAGCCCTGGAGCAAAGTCTGGATTTCCATATAGGGGGGCCATTAATGAATCTTTTGAGGTTATTGAGTGCTTACTTTTAGCCGTCTCCCAGACCGACAGAGAGTTCAACACCGAGGTCAGCGGGTTCTTCAGATCTTTTAGTCTAGGTTTGGGATACCAGATTAGATCCTTAAGCTCTAGCGGGGTGCAAACCTCCCTCTCTAATGCCACCCAATGCCTCAGCTCCGGATCGCCATGCCACTGTGTAATTTGGCATAGTTGTGCCGCTTTATAGTATGCCATCAAGCTCGGTACTGCCAAACCCCCAGTTTCCTTAGGTCTTTGCATAATTGACATTTTTACCCGCGATTTTTTATTCTTCCAAATGAACTTTGTAACTGCTTTCTGCAGTTCCTTAATGTCTGATCTTACTACGGGTATCGGAAGGGTTTGGAACAGGTATAGTATCCTAGGGAGGAGGTTCATTTTCACACAAAAAATTCTACCAATCCAGGATATCCCATATGCAGACCATTCTTTAAGTTCTTTTGTGAGGGCTCTTAGAAGTCTCGGATAGTTCTCCTGGTAAAGATTGTGGCTAAATTTAGTTAAATATATTCCTAGTATTTTATAGCTTTGGTCTGCCATTTAAACTGAAAATTGATCTCGATTAGTTTCTCTGTCTCCTTTGGGATATTTAGATTCAGCGCCTCCGATTTAGATTGATTTATCTTAAATCCGGAGATTCTGCTAAATTTTTCCAGTAGAGCAAACAGATTGGGCAGCGAGGTAAGCGGTTTTGTCAGAGACAAAATAATGTCATCTGCGTATAGAGCTATTTTATGCTCTTGGGAGAGTATTTGTACTCCGGCAATGTCGGGATTATGACGTATGTGCGCCGCTAACGGTTCCACGCATAGGGCAAACAACAAGGGCGAGAGTGGGCAGCCCTGTCTGGTCCCGCTTTTAATTTTAAACAACTCTGACGGAAAGCCCTGGTGTATCACCCTGGCGGTCGGGGTTGTGTATAATGCTTTTATTGCCCCTAGGGTTTTACTTCCAAACCCGAATGCCTCAAGCGTGGACTCCATGTATGGCCAGTCGATCCTGTCAAAGGCCTTCTCCGCGTCTAAACTTAATACTACCCCTCGGATCCCGTTGGCATTGATGAAATTAATAATATCTATTATCCTTCTAGTATTGTCGGCCGCTTGTCTGTCTCTAATAAAGCCAACCTGGTCCGGGTGGATAAGCCTTGGCATGATCGCGCTCAATCTATTGGCTAGTAATTTGGAGTATATTTTAACGTCCGAATTAATTAAAGATATCGGCCTATAGCTTTGACAATTTGTAGGATCCTTGTCCTTCTTATGAATTATAGATATCGACGCCTGAAGCATCTGGTCCGAAAAGGGTTCCCCCGCCAAAGCTCCATTAAATAATTTGAGCATGTGCGGTGCTAGAACCCCTATAAATTTCTTGTAATATAGGTTAGAAAACCCATCTGGGCCTGGGGCCTTAGAGGGTTTGAGATGTTTGATAACCGCAGTCAATTCCTCCAGTGTGAAATCAGACTACTCAGCCCCGGTAAGGCTGCCTCCTCTAAGAAGGACTGTAATAATTTGTTTGTTTTTGGACTGTGTGTCACCTTCTCCCCATTATATAGCTGTTCATAATAAAGCTTAAACTCTTCCACTATACGTTTGGGGTTGGAGGTCATCTCCCCCGATTTGTTTTTTATGGTTTGTATATTATAACTTGGTTGCCTATTACGAATCCTGTTAGCTAGCATAGTGTCCGGCTTGTTGGCTTTCTCAAAAAATTTCCTCTTGGTCCAACTTATGTCTCTCTCGGCCTGGGATGTGAGGAGAAGGTTAAGTTCAATCCTTACATCTTTCAGCTCCTTAAGAATGTCCTCTCCGCCTGATCGGCTATGTAGTGCAGAGAGCTCGTGTAACCTCTTATATAGTTGTGTCAATTTCGACTTGTCTCCCTTTCTCCTGTCTCGGAGATCTATCTATTCGAGGGTCTAAGACCTTGTTGAAATCTCCCGCTAATATTATATTGCCAGATGCCCAATTTTGTAGCTTGAGAAAGAACTCTGCAAAGAACTGAGGTTTTTTTTTGCATGGGGCGTATACGCACGCCAAGGTTACTCTGCATTGCTGCAATGTGCCCACCAGGATAATATATCTACCTTCTGGGTCGCGTTTTATTTTTTCCATCACAAATGGGACTCTATTGTGGAATAGGATAGCAACCCCTTTTTTCTTTTCTTTGGCTGAGGCAAGATAAAACCTCCTAAATTGTTTGTCAATAAACCCTGGGTTTTTGTTGGAGCAGTAGTGTGTCTCTTGTAGGAAAATAAACATCTGAGTTTCTGCGCTTAAATTCTGCAAAAGCGATTCTACGTTTTTGAGGGGAATTGAATCCCTCAACATTCTGTGATATGAACGTCAATGTCATGTTTGTGTGTGTAGTGAGTCTTTGTGAGTGTACAGCATTCTCTGCCTACCCGTGTCTTGACTTCTCAGTAGGTGTCGGTAGTGGTGTTGCAGGTCTCGTGCCGCCAAGCTGTCTCTTTTTGGGATACCTGAGGGAGGGGAAGGAAAACACAGGTATGTAACAGGGCTCTTATCCCTGTTCAGTAATGTTCCTTTAATCTAGCAGTGTGGTAGTTAATTACTAAACACCACCTGCCTGATTAGATTGTTTACAAAAAGCCTGCCTTTGAGACAGGAAGTGATTGACTCCTTAGCTCTGACTGAGAGCTGACCTTTGGAGACACCACAATGTCTTGAGCTCTGCCAGCCACACAGCAGAGCTGATTGCAAGACACCCAATAAGACTTCGAAACCTGGATGCTGATATTTTTCTGTGCACGCACGGGTGCGGTTCCAGGAGAGCAGAGAAGCTTACTCTACAGCTGATAAACAGATAAGACTTTCATTATTAAGAGACTGCTTATATCTGCTTATTTTCATGCTATGTGTTTGGGATGGGAGAAATGCTTAACTAATGGAGATGTGAACTAATAGCAAGGATTTCACTAGAAATACTCCCAAGTGAATGGAAGCTTTGTTCCCCCCTGTGTTTGGATAATTTCCTAATGAAAAGGAAAAGGCACAATAAAGCCTATTATAATTTCACATTATAACGACTCCAATTGTGTACCTCTGTGAACGTCCGTCTATACACCCACACTCGAACTACGCCTCAGCGTACTTAGACGATGTGGTAATTCATAGTCCAGATTGGGAC